>WURV02182642.1:0-13112 GCA_011762755.2 Epimenia babai | reverse complement strand
ATGCTTTTTGGAAAAGGTAGGTTTTGATAGTGGACTTGAACAGAGAGAAACTTGTAATGGATCGTATAGAAGGGGGACGACTGTTGAACAACTGGGGTGCTGTGACTTGAAAGGAGCGACCTCCAAAACTGTATCGACCATCGATCGCAGCATTCGACAAGCATTTAATTTTGAATACACAAAGTAGTCTTAACTCACTGTTGTATGCGATATAAAACACCATAATAAATAACAAACAAAAATATTTATTAGTCGCATAGCATCAAACCATATAGAACTGTCTAAGTGTCGTTATAATCGATTCCGAAAATAAGTTTCCTTATCAAAACGTCTCGTATCATCCGTTGTACGATCTGTCTTCCGAGTCCAACGGAGGACCCTACCACGTCTTACTCTTATCACGCAAAAATTTATAGAGATTTATTTTAATCATCACAAATTACACTTTTACTGAAGAAAATTTTCGAATGACGCTTTCGGGTACTGTTCTCTGAGTCGCTAGTTTAGCCGCCACGTTGGGATTGTGAGACGTTGTCAATTCGATACCGTAAACTCTCAACGTTACGGCTTTCCCTAGACGTGACGGTGCTTCAGATCCTCTATGGACGGTCTCGATGTCGCTTACCTCCCCGCAATGTCGCCATTCCATTGTAAATACTATGCGGACTATCACCGACTTAGCGTACGACATAATAGTCTACCAGTGACGGATTTTTCATAGTAGTGTTTTACCCACCCCTTATATGTGAGGCTACTCAATTCGTTGTGTTACATTCATGGGTTAGCTCTGTGAAGGACCATTTGTGACCCCCACATGGTTACCCTATGTATACTTAACTAACTAACTAAATCAAGAGCCACATTATTCTTAGATGTTATGGTTATATGTTGTCGTTCCCCTTTCCACCATAGACGCAGGGCTTCTTCCTCACTTATTCTTTCATGAGTTATCGGCTTCATCCGTATATCCCGTGCTAGAATCGATCATTTCCACTCTTCGTTGAGAACCATGATTTCTGGACAAGCAGTCCGAAAACTTGACTCGAGAGATAAAGAAACGCATTACGATAATTAGTTTTATGGATCGTATGAAAAACAGGGGACTAATATTGTGATGTTAAGTTGGTGTTCACTATATCTTTATAGAGTGGTGGTTTACTTGTATTCTTACTGCATTTGCATGGTGGTTTCCCTACGGTTATTTGTGATGTTAAGTTGGTGTTCACTATATCTTTATAGACTGGTGGTTTAGTTGTATCATTACTGTAGTTGTTTAATGGTTTCCCTGCGGTTATTTGTGATGTTAAGTTGGTGTTCAATATATCTTTATAGACTGGTGGTTTAGTTGTATCATTACTGTAGTTGCTTTATGGTTTCCCTGCGGTTATTTGGTTTGGTGGAGTTCCTGCTGCAGTGGTATGGTGGATATGTTGATGGGTGATTAGGTGCAGTTTTTACAGCGACTGTTTTGTAGACTTGTTACTCTGGTCGTTTGGTGGAGTTGTTTCAGCGATTGTATGATGGAGTTGTTACTGTGGTCGTTTCGTGAAGTTGTTACTGCAGTCGTTTCGTGAAGTTGTTACTGCAGTCGTTTCGTGAAGTTGTTACTGCAGCCGTTCCGTGAAGTCGTTACTGCTATCGTTTGGTGGAATAGTTACGCCGTTTGCTCGAGTTATTTGAAAGGCCGTGCTTTTAAATACTTTTAAGCGAATGCCTGACTGGCATTGGGAATGGAAAATAAATGCTTCACATTTAAGACTAACTAATGTATTAATGCATTCACCTATTACTATCATACAGCTATAACATTTCTACCTTAATGTACTTCCAGATCAATTAATAATGTCTCGCCCCCGAGTCATAACTTCGTTTTATCCGCTAGAAAGCTATGCACAGAATGTTCCTTGTGTTTTTCGCTGACATCAGTTTCTAACAGCCTACGCCATTTCATTTGCGACGTAAATGCAGATATAAAACGATCGTACAAAAAAGACACGATGTACTATCTTAAGAATAAATTTTTCAGGTGCCGTTGCTACGGAAACCATATCGTACATTACAATAAGAATAATAGAAGCAATACCTGATTTGATATTACACATGTTGTATGCAATAATATAACGCCGCTATTAACGTACCAGATATTTTTTACGTATACAAAAACCTGGGTAATTTTGTTTCCTCGACGCAATTATGAAATAATTCGCACTGAAACAATACGACGCCTCAGAAAAATCCCTTTTATACCCTTCTATATTTACATGTATCATGTGCAGTTCATATAAAAACTCATGTTTGATAGCTGTGATGTTGTACAAACATCAAAACGTGTGTCGATATATCGCTATCTGGGGGAAAAGGATCTCGTAAAAGGTCCATTGCGCAACACACAATGGCTCCATCGGGCTACAAGAGATCGATATGGCCTTTCAGAAACACGTAGGCCACGAAAACGTTGCTTTAAATGATAATGACAATGATAATCAGAATGACCTTTATTATATACCCGTTAAGAGCAAATCACCAGTGCATATAGCTCAGTGCAGCGGTTTTTTGCTCAAGAATGCAGCTTCGGTGCAGATTCATCGATGATTACCGCTGCTGATATCTAATTACGGTGAGCAGCGGTCTATATTCGATGGGATTTCGCGCAATGCTATCTATAAACATGTGTACAAATGTTGACGGGATACGACGGACTCATAACTCTAGTTTAGCTATCAAAGCTGAGACCGTCCGCTCTATCACGTAACACGCGGACACCGCGCCAGATTGATCACCTTTAGCGGCTACAATAACAGGTATTTATCTTGTCTCGGAAGCCTGACGGATTTACGGAACAGCGGCATGTACCGAATGTCATCAAGTGCTTAGTGCGTTCACTCAGTTATCGTGTCTGCGATTTAAGCCCATGTTTTAGAAAGAAACGACTGATTTATTTAGTAATGTTTGGGTAAAACACCCTTCCACTGAACGGCGGATCAATCTTTGCCCCTTTTTTCGGGTGTTGGGCAATCGCTTACCCTTCCAACACAATTTCTTATGACCACTAAGTACATATTACCGTCCACGTATTTTATGTTCGTTTTTATTTACATATCACCAGTAATTATTTTCAATCTTACTCCATTTGACTGCATTATGATGCCATCGCTTTTCACAATAAGGCACCAAACATTTTTCTTGAGCATTTGTTTCCTGTTGTATTAAGAGGTTGACCATTTTCGGCGGGTTTATCTTAAATCAAAATCTATTGTGATAAGACAAAAACATTATATGAAAAAAAATATGGGCAGGATATAAAAAATCAAATTCAACCAACAGAATTCATGGAATAGAAAAATCTGCATCGACGAGATTTTGAGATTGACCTACATCGAAGACCCTCAATGTCAAGCCCGCCGAAAGTCATTAACGTGTACTAGAAAACTTAGTAATCAGTTAACCAAGCATCGCTGGAGTCAATTTTCTGTGTTCTCGCTAGTATTTGAAAAAAAAAACACTGAGTCTTATGTCTTGATGTAGATTAGAATTACTGATTTCATGCGTGTATGAATCTTTCTTTGTATTCTTTGTATAAAGGGAGTCGTTTAGTCAGTTTTAACGTCGGTTGGCAAGGTTGCTTAAGTTGGTTTGATAGGATTTTTGGTCAACTTATGAGTATACGTTTTTTTACGTGAAACAATCAATCCTGGTTATGGTTTATAAAAGTTATGTGTGGAACCTATTACAGACAGTTTCTGAAACGTTCATGTTTGGAAGCGAGAAGGTGCAAGGATTTAAGTATAATAAATAGTGTTTAGATTAGGCCTATATAATTTATGCATATTTGCATTGTTTCCGTAATTTAAGCATGGATAAAGGCCTTGGGACATTTGCAAAGTTGTGACTGAAGTAACAATGTATGTTTGTATATAGATATATTTTATTGAAATGTTATGTTAGCTACATACATCAACGCTGATTAAAAGTTTAAGGTGGAAGGAAATAAATTTAAGCTGTTATAGTGAAACCAGAATTAAATTATATTGTCAAATTACCTAGAATTTTAAGTTTTTTAATTTGAAATGCCATTTTCTAAAATTATACTATTTTATATATTAGTTTATGATAGTAATATAATAGATGATACCTAGGACAACTTGAAAAAAGTGTTTACATGATATACATCTCTTTTCTCCGTCATCTCCTCCTCTACGATACACCATATATATTTTGACATATTTTTGAAGTTATTAAAATTTCCATCACCCCCACCAAGGCAGTATATGAGTTAACCGGACAATATGTCCGCCTGTAACAAAGTTCCTTAACAAGCGCGCATTTCGCTGATTATGATTGAGTAGTCACGCGTTAAGACATGCTACGGGTCGATCGATGCCTAGAGTCGGCGCTTTCGGATATAAACATCGGCGGGTATGAATTCGTTGGTCTGTCGTTCGGTCTTATCTCAGCGCCGGCGATTTTTACTGTCTGTGTAGAGGGATTTGTTATCGAACCGCGTCGTTGATGATCAATTATGGAACTTGACACTCGGTTGCGAATGGTAATTTGTGAGTTTATTAATAACTTTAAGACGTACATATAACAAAAGTGGTGGATTTAATGCAGTATTACATAAGACGACCGTGACTATAGCTGATAGTAGTTAAACATTAATTTGAGAAAATTCTTCAATCACATTTGTTGTAAAGAATCCCAGTCACCATCCTCATTCTCACCTTCTTATTTATTTAATGGAAATATTCCTACTTTCCGCCTTTATATTGAGTTTCCGGTATTTGGCCTATTCGCCCTATTCCGGGATTTCTAATAACGTGGATCGTGCGTCTGTCCTCGATTATTTAATTAGAACCAACGAAACGATGCGGCAACACGTGTCGACATTACTAAACGCCGGGCAAATTAATGGAGTCGCATTGTGGGTGGCGTCGTCGACATATAGGTTTGCAGCTACGTCCATAATTATGCATTCAATCAAGACACTCCACACCCTCCCTGAAAGCTCAGACAGTAAGGTCGGGAATCTTTTGAGAGCTTATCTTTGACCGTCGGCAATATTGGTAAAATCTATCGCGCATGCTCAGTATATGCTTTCTCTCAGTCAGCAAATATTGCCGTCCGAACGTGGGATGAGTCAAAATTGAAAAATCTTGCTCGCACGGTCTTATTCAATTTACTAATTATATAGGTCTCATTCGAGCCGGAAAATCCCGCTTCAGTAATGTTTTACAAAAGACAGGATATTTACTTTGTGTATACGAGGTCAGTCACACACTGAACACCGTTGAAATAAAACATAGATCAGTTTTTTCCACAGTCTTTGACGGATTTCGATAGGTGATAATCCATGCAAACCTATATTGTGCAGAATCCGGGAATATCCGTAGCCAAAATTCATATACATATATATATATACAATATATACGCGCAACCACACACGTACACACATCCACATACGTGCACACGCACGTACATAATGTGACAACTTTCTTCTGGTCCAAAGGTGTGAAGTTAACAGGAACGAAGTACAGATGTGCATTCAATACAGTCCCGTAGTACGAACGTGCATGGTGGGTCGTCCAAATGCCACGTCCCCGTGGTACTCGCTAGTCATTGCGGAGCGTCTCGTGAGTGGGTGCTGTGACTCCCCCCTGTCGCGCGGGCAGTGGAAGGAGTTGGGCTGGGTGGTCGGCCTCGCCATGATGAGTGTCGAACCAGTTGTCTTTCTTTTGGTCTAATGAACTACTGGGGTGATCATGCCCCTTTGTATACCTAAGG
The DNA here is from genome assembly GCA_011762755.2 of Epimenia babai. NCBI lineage: Eukaryota > Metazoa > Mollusca > Solenogastres > Cavibelonia > Epimeniidae > Epimenia > Epimenia babai. The sequence continues at coordinate 7,331 of WURV02182642.1, read as the reverse complement.
CCGAGCTATTGGTATTGTGGTCAATGCACTGTTGGTTTTTGATGACTCACAGAGAGTCACATAAAATTAGTGAAGATCCTCAATGCCGGAAAGCCATGTGGCCGCGCTGCACTGGACCTTCAATCTTAATAATCCACCACAATAACGCAGGATCTCTCCTAGCTTGGATTTATTCAGTGGGCACTTTCATGTCTACGTTGGTCATGCTGCCCTGTGTGGCAAGTCTCAAACTTCTGCTCTCTGTCTGTCTGCGCCTGCGGGAGAAGCCACTGCGCTCACGTTATGAGTAGTTTTTCATTAGCCAATGGGGGCTCTGGCGACAATAATAATCATGTCAAGTCCACAAAATATGGCCCTCAGTACCCTGCAGACCTGCAGATGAGGGTGCGAAAATCTCAGGGGACCCAGCACTCGGTGTGGACGGAGACGCCGTGTGTGGTCTGGTTATCTCCACTTCTACCACGACCAAGGTATCGAGGTGTTTTGCACACCTCTCACCTCCATCCCCACATTTCATCTCTCGTTACCTCCATCTCATCCACCTTCACCCCCATACTATCGACCTTGATCACCTAGGTTGCTGTCCGCGACACTGTGAACTACGGTGCCATCCGGGCAGCTTTTTTTGACATACGTGTAGTTCCTACACGTCAAATTCAACAGTCAGATGATGAGTTAGAGTCTGCCACAACTTAAGAAACTGGCTCAACCGAACCACTGGATGACTTACGGATGAGGGAACATCCCATTATTAAGGAGCTACATGATGAGTCTTTTCAGATAACGCGAGCTCAGATAAATGGTTGCGAAAAAGAGGACGTCAGAAGCTTGCTGCTGAATCACTAGCAAGCACTACAAAGAGGAAGGGCAGTAATCTGAACTGATGCAGTTTCAAAAAAAAAGCTGCAGTAACTGTCTCAGACAACCCGCTGCAACCTATGACCGATGCCGATCACGTAAGAGACCAGCTCGACATTTTGATAATGAAATGTCCACCATTTGAAGTGAAGATCAGTGTTAGATGGTTCCGCTTCTCGAGAGGACGCATCCGCCTCCTCTGTAAGGACGTTGCTACTCTCAGTTGGCGAATGGGCACAGGATTCTTCCAATTAAAAGTTCCTCTGCCACGTACAAGATATGGGCAGCCAATGATCTCCCAAGGTTGGTCAAATATACGTTATATGTTCGTAAGTTAGCCCGTAGAAACATGTATGATTTTGTTCCTGCACCCAAACTTAGTTACGAGTTGCAGGACGAATGGATTCGGCACTGGAAAACGGTGACAAAAGGCAACAGCAGCGCGCTCGCGCTCATTCTTGGCCTAAGCACTGAAGCCATAGCTAAGTTTGCCGAGGACGGCATGAAGCCGTTCATTGGTGTGGGTCAATCCCAACTAAAAAAGCCGAAACCCTCTATAAAAACCCCGGCAGCCAGCGGCTCTGCTCAGACTGCCCAGGCCGTTACTCCTGAGACCTCATGGGCTCAGAGATGGAGGAGGCCGATGATGAGCCCGCCGTCATCGACACCTATATCCTCCAACCAGAGAGCGAAGGATATGCTATTCAGTGTCTAGAGCTGAACGGCAAATAGAAGAAGCACAGCAAAGCTTTACAGGTAGGACAACTAAATAATTAACTGTTTCTGTGTCGTCCTCACTACAAGTTATTCAAATTAACTAACATCACAGTAAAGCTGCAACTGATGTTCTTGTATCTGACTTACATAAACTAAAACACTATATTGCTCTGATTCAAGAACCATGGGTTCATCGTTCATCTATTCGTGGCTTAAGCAATGTTGGAAGAGTTTGCCGTAATAACAGTCCGGAACCACCATGGGCATGTATCATTGTCTCAAAAAAAAAAAACGTTACCACGTAGCCACTACCTCAGTTGTCTACTCGGGATAGTGTGGCCTTTATGTTCGATCACAGCGACGGGCGAGGGTATAGACGAGAGTTGTCTGCTCGACCTATATGCATCGTGATTCAACCGCACCCCCAGTATCAGTGCAAGAATTAATAAGTTACTGCGACGTAAATGCTATACTTCTTGTAATTGGTGCTGACAGAAATGCAAACCACATTCTGGGGGAGCTCAAATATAAACTCCCACGGTGAAGAACTTTTTGAATACATTATGGGTTATAATATATATGACCATATGCACTCTCGGAAATAAACCGACTTTTATCAACACTATAAGGGAAGAGGTTTTAGACCGCAGACTTGTATCAATTCACTATGCTAACCTAATATCGGATTTGCATGTCCGTAAAAAGGCATATCTATGTGATCACGCAAAAATCAGGTTTAACATTAGCTGGGAAAGCACTTCTATGGCTCTCAAGGCTTGTACAATTCCCGAGAAACAGTGAATGGAATCTTTGTGATAAAAAAATCGCTTACGAAAGCAAATATCTGAAGCGGCTTAAATAATTAACGTTACCACAGACGACATAGGGATCTGGGCAACACTCTAATGAGGGCCTATAAACTAGCATGAGCTTTGAAACTGGTAGGTAAGAAAAGGAATGCATGGTGGACACCCCAACTAAAACTTCTCCAGAAAAAAGCTCGTAAGGCCCACCATACTGCAATACTTCTAAAGACCCCAGAACCATGGGAAAATATAAGGAAAAGCTATATAAGACAGAATTACGCAAAAGCAAACGACAAAGCTGGGCCATAATTTGTGAACAAACGCAAGAACAGGCCTCGCTAGACAGGCTCACCAAACTCTGATTCAATAGTACGAATGATGAAAAAACCCGATGGCCAATGTACCAACACACCAAAAGAATGCTTGAGATGCCTCTTAGATGAACACTTTCCTGAGAGAAATGATCACGGACATACATAAACAGGAACAAAAGATGGGGCTGGAGCAGAGCTGCCAAAATAGTCACTCATTGGACTATTAAAGGCTCCATCAACAGTTTTAAACTGTACCGAAGTCCTGGATCAGATGGTATCTATCCGATATTTCTGCAAAAAGGTTTCAAACACATTATGCCAGTACTAATTAAACTGTTTCGAGCATGTCTAATTACAGGATATGTCCCGCAACAGTTGTGAGTAATGAAAATTGTTTTTAATACCTAAAGCGGGGAAGGGGAGAACTATTTCTCGCCCAAATCCTTTTGACCAATAACCTTTAACATCCTTTCTTTTAAAAACACTTTCGGCTTGTGTTATGGCATTCTCAGCCAACTATTACTGCTGTTCTACACAAGAAACATTATGCCTACAAACGAGGTATATCTACAGAAACTACACTGCATATACTAATCTCAAACATAGAAAACGCGCTATTACATCCTTTAGGCATTCGCATCGACATTGAAGGAGCTTTCAATAATGCTACCTTCACCAGTATGATAAGAGCTATAAATGAAGCTGGTCTTGATTAAATAACGAAACGATGGATAGGCTTCGTGCTATGTGGCAGAACTGCACAAGTTCACATAGGCAACTGCTCACAGGTAAAAGCTATCCAACGAGGATGTCCACAAGTTGGCGTTCTCTCATCGCTTTTTTGGAACTTACTCATCAATGATCTCTTAATGGAGATAATTTTACAATACTCCGATTCACATCCAAGCATATCCTGATGACCTAACGATGCTACTATCGGGTATTGATCCAAATACGATGGTGGACATCATGCAATGTGCTATAAACCAGCCAAATCTATGTTGCGCAAGCAAAAGTCTGAACATCAATTCAGAGAAAACTACAGCTGTAGTCTTCACCGATCGCAAAAATACACTTTCAAAGCTTTAGCACTAAAGAGGACTAAACTGGCCTCATCCAAGGTTAAATACTTGGAGGTCACATTAGACAGCAAACTCAACTGGACTGAACACTGTAACAGCAAGGTAAAACAGGGACGTATTATTTTGGCTCAATGTCGCAGGTCCGTAGTTTCGTGGGCCTCATTGCCAGATCAACCTAATGGATATACACTACTATTGTTAGACGTTAATCTCCTATGCTGTAATAGTATGGATCTCGGTCATAAATAAGAAAACAATAGCTCAGAAGCTAGACAAATTACAGAGAACAGCACGCTCCATGATTACAGGAGCTATGCGAAGCACCCCAGGTGCAGCATTAGAGGTTCTCTTAAATCTCAGACCAATGTCTCTGCACATGATGGAAGAGTCATTATTGATGTATACGCGACTGCTATACACGGGCAGGTGGATAGCCTTTACAAGAACGATTGTTACCCACAGAAACATTGCTGAAAAAGAACCACGCAGGTCAAAGAAATCTATATGCCATTAGATAGAATGAATATGGAAAACATTTTCAAGCAAAAATGTTCTGTAACCATTAAGGATCGATCTGCTTAGAATGCCAATGCAGTGAGGTACCACAATGAAAGTGCCTGCAGGACTGATGAATCTAAAATATTCATTAGAAACGGAGGCTCTGGTGTCGTTTTGAACGACTCAAGTATAGGAACGCAAAAAATTCGCTCTTCGCTTTATGAATACACCACGGTTTTTTAGGTTGAATTGTATGCTATACTTTCTTGTGCTAATTATTTACATGTATTAAAGACAAACGGGGAAAATATACTTATCTATAGTGATAGCCAGGCTAGAATCAAAGCCATTCAAACTCACCAGACTACATCAAAACTGGCTAAAGAATGCAAAGATTCTTAGAACAACTTATGCATAAACAATCACGTTACACTTCGCTGGGTTCCAGGTCATTCTGGGATACCAGGGATATGAAAAAGCTGATCACATGGCGAGACTAGGGAGTGAATCGACTCCGGACAGTGCGTACCTCTACTCTCGAAACACACAAAAAAAATCCCGGAAGAGAGGAAATGATTGCCGACAGTCAAAGAAAACGGAACTGGCTCCTTATTGCAAATGTCAAGAAAAGACACAAGCAATATAACGTCCATATTAACCGGTTACTGGAATTTGCAACGACACTTAAATAAATTGACATTGACTTCCACTTGTCCCAAATGTGGCTTAGAAGATATAATGCCTTTACACCACGAGGGTAACTGTCCATTTTACCACAAAACCCGCAAAAAATATTTGCCCCTAACCAATCAATGAATGATATAGGCGAGCTTAACCTAAAGGATCTGATGAAATATCTAAAACGCACAAATATACTGAATGAACCGACTGGCGGCACTTGGATGCATTTCTAGCTAACTGCCAAATCACAAAGACATATAAATGAAAAATACGTATGACCATTGTCTCCTTGGCATTGGGTGGAAGAGAGGTTGGCGCGAGGTATGCATACTCGCATACACGCATTCATTTATTCCTACGTACGTACTTATGTACAAACAAACAATCAAACAAACAAGCGTACGTAGGTACGTACATACGTACATACACATACACACACAATATACATACGCACGTACATCAGTGGCCTTCTCAAAGGCATCAGCTAGAGCGCAGACACAATACGTTCGGTACTCGCTTATCATCCGTGAACGACGAAATGAAATATATTTGATTTGAAGTATCAATTTGGCTTGTGATGAAAGAATATTTCCCAAAGTTCTGGAGAGAGGTAGCGTGATATTAATCTGATGTTTCGTAAATACATATAGCCAGATTGGAGAACTTTGGATATCTGCATGTGGAAAGTGAAATGTTTGTCAAATATGACTCCAAGGTTACAAACTTCATCTGACGGCTTGATAGTTGTGCCCTTGATAGTTACGGATAATATCAAGCGTCTAGTCATTTCAGAGGCGGGTGTACACCAACAATCGGGGATAAATAACTTGCCACGAATCACTACAGAAAATCCGAGTGACGGACGCTTTGGAACTCGCGACCTTTCTGTAACGCGTATTACGTTTTTACCACGAGACTAACAGCTTTCCCTTACGTAATTACTTCACACCGGCTTTAAGGGGACATGCAGATACAGACCTCATCGCCAGAGAAATTAACTCTATTCATGAAAAGACAGATCCGTTGGGCTGTTGTCGACGAGATTGTGTCCGTCAACCGTTTATTATGACCTTCTCATCTCGTCAAAGCCCGACAGCTATCCGTCATGAGAGGGCTGTCTCGGAAAGGCATCGCTTACATCGCTTACAATATTACATGAGGACGTGTTGATCTTAATAACAACGTGGAAACGCTCTCTGCGTAATCCGAAGCGTGGCGCGTTATTGGAAAACTGAATATTAGCGATAGCTATCGTGACATTCGGCGATAGCTAGTTAAAACATCGTTGTTAATCAATGACAGGAATGCAACCCGCCATATCGGTGTTTCAGAACCGTCGTCACATCCTTAATGCATAAACATACACAGAAGCAAACAAGATGGTTAAGCACCATAAATATGATTTACTGCCCATTCGTTCAGACCCGACCGGAAGCGAATGATTATCCGACCTGCAAATTTCAGTCCAATCGATAGAGGTTGGAGTTAGCTAAGATTTATTTTTTAAAACAAGCGGTTCCCTGTTGTCATTGCGTTGCTTCACTGATTTCGTAGCAAGACCTAAAAAACGATTTGAAGAGGTCTCCCGTTTTGCTGGCCGCCTCCCGCAACAACCACGCCACCATGTCAGCGCGATGCGTTAATGACGATAAATATTTGTTTAATGTCGACAACGTATTCAGAGACACCATCCAATTAATCATTATTAACCACAAACACTCCGCTAGTACCTTGTAAATTAATTAAATAGCGTCATATAATTCATAGTACGGCTACATATAACGCTAGACCTTCGCTTCAGTCGCCTGTAGGAAACAGCTCTTTGATAATAGCCGTTATCGTGTTATCAATTATTTCGGGGATGAAAACCGATCTAGGTATTCACGGACACGAAACGCGACTCCGAACAAAATCGTTTTCTACTCAATATATGCCATATCAAATGCATATAAACAAGCGTTATGTTAATACCTAGACACTTTCATTTGGGATAAATCTTGCAGATTTGCATCGTCGACAGATTAATGGCCGTTTTCCTACCAAAACTGTTAGTCAAGTAGAACTCTCTCGTGAACGTACACATCGTATATCATCTGACGAATCGCATCGCTTTTTATGAAGAATATAAACAAGAAATAACGCTAATGAATAAGAATATATGATTCTCATCATTGCTCCTCGGAAAAATATGCCCAAAACAGTAAACAATTTGGAGAGGTACCGCACCTTGAGTCACTGACGAGGTAATCTTTATATACAAAATTTCATGTTAGTCTTTATATCAGTCCCTCAAAAAGGTGTTATCTTTGCAATTTTCGTGTTTACTTAATATTTTCTAACATCGTAGACACGCTAATACCTATAGAGTATCGTAT
>WURV02182641.1:0-29454 GCA_011762755.2 Epimenia babai | reverse complement strand
CGGAAGAAAAAACAATAAGCGTTTTTATCCTCTATTTCTGATATTTTCATGGTAGTTGCCATGTATTATGCGCACCCTTGCCTCAGAGATCGATCTGTATGCACTAAAAGTGCGCACTATACACGGAAAAATACGGTAGGCTGAAATAACATCCAGTGCGAAAATAGAGATGCCCTAAACAAAATCTGAATCAGACCTACACAGACAATAACTGTAAAATGGCAGACCTTCGGACTAAGCAGACATGGAGATAAAGATTTTCAAATAAAAAATTCAATAGAAATTACCCTCTTTGCTCCCATGACGAGATGCTAAACAAATCTGAAAGATGCTAAACAAATCTGAGAAATACTAACCCAAGGACAATATTTGCCAAATAGCAGACCTCTGCGATAAGCGATTCTCGATAAGATTTAAGAAAATATTAACATCGGACGGAGGGACGAAAAGACGGTTGACAACCTCAGATCAGAAAAGCTCGCCGAGCATAAGCTCAGGTGAGCTAAAAATATCAAAGGGAAAATGATCTAACAATCTTATATAACAAAATTTGTAAAAAAATCATCTAAATTCTCCTCAGTTAATGAAGTTTGTTTTGATGATGAATCCTTGGCATAACGTGAATGGGACCAACACAAATTCCGCAAATGTCAACGGTCCAGTGTAATGTAATCAAATGGTATTTGAGACAATTTTTGAGAAAAAGTATCGACATTGACTCGCATGACCAGAGTGCACTCTCTAGACAACCATTCTTAATAAAATCTTCTGATTTTAATATCACCTATTAGCATCGATGTCCACAAATGACAACTTGGGCTCAGGGACGATAGCAGTCGTTGGGATCCGCCCACAATGCGGATTTTTGTGCTCGAACATCGCAAAAAAAGTGCAAAATTTATAAAGGTATAATGAAGTGATTGACACCATACGGCATAAAAAAGTCGCCGTAAAACATAGTAGATTGTTACAGAACGTATTGTATTTCTTCCGAGAGAATGTCGAGGACATTGATGCGTGGAATATTCGATTTTATTGTCGTATCAAAATGACGAAATGAGCACTCACCGATCCGCGGACTTTGATCGGCTGCGTGTGCTGCTCCTGCGAGAACTGCAACAAAAACGTGCTAGCGCTATAAACGCAGAAACGTGGTAGTGCCTTCATGACTAAGTAGCATCTTCATGACTAACAATCCCACAACATATGTCATCAGATGTATCGGTTGTTTACTGTTACTCTCTTCAGCTAAGCATGGAAGCACATTGGCTACCCCCATTAACAATCCACATATGTCATGATTCAGGCCATGATGTACAAAATCCTTAAACAAATGGTTTCCAATTAAATAGCATTGAATTCCGACAATAATTAATAATATATTATAATGTTCTAATCCATTTCCAGGTGTAGTATTTTAATCCATTAATAACTTTAGCAATTAAATCCAGTGATATTATTACCGTTTGAAATAAATAAGTAATGCTTTTAGTGTCTTAACCTGCGCCTTCGGTGGTTACGCGACCTTGACCTGGATTCACGGCGTCGCGGAGGCGAACGTGGCCGGGGTGAACGACGCCGCAAGCGTGGGGGTGGTGAACGCGTACGCGATCGCCTCACGTGTCCGTAACGGGTGGTCGAACGACGAGGCCCTGATCGGCTCCTAACCGGAAACATCGTGTTAGTTTAGTTGAGTGCAACGTTACCCCCGTAGTGCGAAATGTTCATTAAATTGGGCGAAATGTTAGGTGAACAGGGCGAAATCGAGTAAACCGTTTGCTGATGGTGGGTGGTCCGTTCTCGTTGGCTACCTTTCCGATAACGAGGTGTACCTTCGTTACTAATTTGTCAAAAATTCTCAAGCTGATATATGAAATACACAGGCGCAGTGATATATGAGATACACAGCATCAACTTGACGTGTCAAATCTCGCACAAACAACTGAAAACCACTCATTTAATCCTCAAACCATTCATTCACTTTTACAACCACACAAACCTGCAGTTTGAAACCACTCATTTAATCCTCAAACCACACAAATCGTTTATTTGGTCTTCAAACAACCGCCATCTAGATGTAGATAACGATGTAATTAGCACTCCTAATGTGGTTTGTGTTTAGCTCCTTATTTAATATCACAATGCTCAGTCAAGCATCAAAATTACCCAGCACCCTTTGTACCCAAAATAAACTCAACTGGAAAAAAAATTTCCACGCATCAGACATGATCAGTGCATTCTACAGAAACTCACCGCGATCGTGTACGCCGTGATCTTCTAATTGGCGACCACGACACTCTTGACCTTCGTGGAGATATTGACCTCTTTGTGGATCGTGATCGCCGTCTTGACTTTGATGTCCTCGGCGACCTGGACTTCCTCGGTGACCTGGACCTCCTCGGCGACCTGGACTTCCTCGGCGACCTGGACTTCCTCGGCGACCTGGACTTCCTCGGCGACCTCGACTTTCTCGGCGACCTGGACTTCCTCGGCGACCTGGACTTTCTCGGCGACCTGGACTTCCGCTGTTTTTCTACCGAAGGCGAGCGAGAGCTGGATGAAGACCTCTTTGACCGCGACAGCTTTTTACGAAACTTCGACAGCGTCTCTTTCTTGTCATCACTGCTCTTGTCCTTATTCGTTTCTGTTTTCATGCCGCCGTCAATCGGTTCCAGTTCCGAAGGCTTCACTTCCTCCGACGACTTCACATCCTCAGACGGCTTCACTTCCTCCGACGACTTCACATCCTCAGACGGCTTCACTTCCTCCAACGACTTCACATCCTCCAACGACTTCACATCCTCCGATGACTTCATTTCATCCGCCCCTTTCACAAGTCCGTCATCAACTGTTGGCGTAGAATCGGGCAGCACATCACGACCTACCTCTTGTTTCCCAACATCGCTATCCAAATTCCCCTTGCGTTCCACTCCACCATCCTCGCCGTTTGCTAGTTTGCTTTTCTCAACCATCCTAACGTCACTTTCCACCTCCATCTTCACACTCTCCACCTTTCTAACATCCCCCTCTTTCCCATCAACATCACCTCTCACTTCACTTGCATTCTCTATCTTCACAGTGTCTTTTCTATCACTATCCAAAACTTCAGATATCTTACCGTCAGAACTCAACGCCGCAGGCTCCCCCTTGGTGAGGACTGGCGACTTATCCATCTTTTCCGGAACCTTCGGGTCTGCCTCCGATTTATACTGAACTCTTCGGGTATCCGCAACTTCTGGAACTTTCGCAGCATAATTAATCAACTTGCCGACTTTGTTTTTAGCATCACGTTTGCCAACTCTGAAGAAAACTGACTGCGAAGTATCTGCTACTTGCATATCGCCTGCTTTATTTTGAGGATTGTGTGAAACTGGCAAAGGTATATCGAACGTCGGTAAGGCAAACGATGTTTTTCCTTTCGGTTTATCAGATTCTGGTTTTGGAGGAGGCGGAATGTCTTCTGGTGGGGGAATCGGAGGGAGAGCAGGTTTAGGTGGCGGGGTTGGCGGTAATGCCGGCGGCGCGACAGCTGGAACGCCTATCGCTGTCACGGGTATTGTCCCGGGTGGGATTGGGGGTTGCATTACATCTTGTGGTGGGAGATGGATGCCGGAAGGTAGATTTGATGTTGTAAATGCATTGGATGGTATGGTTTGTACAGGTTGCGCGAATGGTGGTGGGACAATGACAGGCGGGATGGGGAGATGGTGAGATTGCTGCGGGGGTTGGGAAAGAGGCGGTATTTGATTGATTGGTGCAGTTTCCGTCGGGAGCATAGGTGGTTTTTGGAGAAACGGAGGGGTATTGATCGGCAGTTGAGGGGGGAGGAATTGTGGGGTCACATTGAATTTACTCGGCTTCTGGTTTAAGAGAATCGGTGGAGGCGTTTGATTCATCGCGTGGAATACCGACGGCTGTGAAATCGCTGATGGTGGTATAAACTGGTTCTGTGAGATAAATGGCTGCGTCGCGGTTGCTGTGAACTTAGACTGACTGAACTGTGGCGATTGCGCAAATTGGGACATGGGCGAACTAAACTGCGAATTAGGAAAATGCGGTGGGAACTGATTGAACGGCGCAAAGTTCTGCGCCTGCGAAAGCGATTGTTGCATCGGACTTTGGGTTTGCGGTAGAATCGGCGCCGGCAGTGACGGAACAATCGACTGGGGAGCAGGAATGGGCGTCGCCAGTAGACCACTCGGAGGTATCGGGGGTTGCTGCAACTGAGGGACTTTATTCGCAGTTTGCATCGGTGGAGGAACTGGTTCAGGAATGGCTCCAGCAAATGACATCAAGCGTTGCTGTAACTTGGTCGGCTCCATATTGTCGCCGAAACGCACCGATTTCAACGCGTCGTCGTCGGTATTGCCAAAATCCTGCACAGGTTGCAACGTGTCCGGTTTAAATTCCGGCATCTGGTCAAGCGAATCATCGCGGTCCGAGATATCCCATCGCGACTTCAACCGCGATGGCTTGACCGTCTGCAGCGGGCTAACGTCTTGGATTCCTTTCACGAGCGAACTGACCGACGATGCCTTATTCGTCGACTTAAACGTGATCTCATCGTCATCGGAAGACCCAGGCTGGGTCGGTGAATACCTATCAGAATCCTTCGTGTCACACGACGCTGACTGTGCCTTCTCCGTAGCAAGACTCTCATCGTCGTCCTTCACCGGACCATCGAGCGTGGCGCTGATAGCGGAATCTACCGGCGTCTCGGCGGCGTCTTTCTCTCGAGATCTCGATCGTGAGACGGACGATGATCGAGTTAGTCTGTAATTACGTTTCTTTTCTCGTAATTCTGGTGACATTGATTTATCAGAATCCACCGTACCCCGTCCTCCATCCGTTTCCATATCGACCTTATCGCTTTTTTCCGCACTCTCCTCGTTCTCGTCTTTTATATCTGCTGCTACTCCATGTGCAGAAGCCTTATCGATTTCGCTGAAATTTTTGGAAAATATAAACGTACATTAAGAAGCCTATATACCAGAGACAAGAGGAAACCTCTCGAAGTCATACCATTTAATATAACATTTGTTGATACTTTTTGCAATTACATTTAGGACATTTCTGTGGATAAAACAGTGGGAAAAAAATGTATTTGTTGGAATATTGCAAAACAAGACTAGTTCACCATAGGGGTGGCAGTTACCATAGCGCTTAGAGCGTTTGGGCATACATCCAGAAGACCGTGGTTCAATTTCCGCTATAGTCAGTATATCTGTGGCATTTTTTCGAGTAAAAGCGCTTTAAACTCCCGTGCCGCTTGGGGTGTGGGTAGCCCTTGCAGTGGGGTTCTGTTAGGTATTTATCCCTCTGACATCTCTGTGCATCACATGCTCTATGGATGGTCTCTGTGTCACCTAGCTCCCTGCTTTGTCTTCATCCCATTGTGAATAACCATTAACTATCATAGACTTAGCGGAGTGTGACATATGCTGCCAGTGTTGAGAGGTTTTAAACCAGTGGCATTAATGGTAGGTCAATTGTCTGCCCAGACTTAGTGGGTTTTTCGCAGTAGGTGTCTGTCCCTAACCCCTTATGGTTTAAGCTAAACCAGTTGTGTTTGCCACATTTAGTACAAACAGCCTATACTTGGCTTAGGCTACAATCCTTGCGGTCAGCCCATTTATACATACATAGATTACCATAATAAAGGAATGCAGCAAATTTTAATACTGTATACCATGATGCCATGTTCTCCAGGAATCCTGCGAGAGTTCTGTGGTTAAAATCGAGGCATTGATGGGATTAATCCAGCATGTTTCTTTCACATACCCTCATAAGAGATCAAGATTCTCATGCTTGTTCGATATCGAGACACTGATTTGGTGAAAAGTGCATTCATGCGATATTTCATTCGTGTATGAGTCAGCAAGTCGCGTTTCAAGGTGTTTAACTCGAAGTATGGTATGCATGGGGGTATTTGCATTAGTCGACACACTATATAAATGAATAAAAGTACGATGGCCTATAAGACGATAATTTTTTGAAACATGAACCTTCACATACACAAGGAAAGCTTCATCGGGTGGAAAGATAAAACACACGATGCATTCATTGTGTATGCGTAAGCTCGCGTTTCAATAAATTGTCCTAAGCGACCCCATTTCTTCTTTCATTTATTCGATAAAATATGCCTAGTTTTGCATCTTCACCTACTTATCTACCTCGTATCCATTTTGTCGTCTTTTTCATCGATGCCCATCTTTTCCGATGGCTCGGCTGTGATATCCTGAAACCACCCCGAAGAAGCATATCAACAAGACTAACGCAAAAAAAACTTTAAAAAAATTTGTGTGATGTCATTATAACACGTGCCTGCGTACTCTAAGTTAATCTGAATGGTACCCTTATGGGTAGCTAGTCTTTTTACCATTTTTCTTGCCCCAAATTCTGTCCTTTTGCAAGACGTACTTACCAACAATGAATGTTCAATTTGAGGTAAGTAAAAATATAAAGTAAGGTAAAGTACCACATTTATAAACCGCAAGTATCAGCCAATAAAGGCTCTCGGATGCGGTTTACAATAAAATCATACGGAGTTGCGACCCTTCACAATTACGGATACACTAATATCCATTTACTATTACGGTACGGTAATTTAGAGAGACCGGCCTTGATACGGTAACTCAGAAACAGGACTTTACTGTAATAGCGTGTGTGACTCGGTGGAATTTACAATGCATGGCTATTAAATTATTAAGTTCGACGTTTCTTGAAATTCCCGCGCAACCGAGACGTGGATATTTTAAAACGAAGAATCTTTGATGAGATACGCTACTACGCACAATTTTATAGTATTTTGAAATAATAATAGATGAAAAACGACAACACAGAAACAATTCTGAAACAGCTTTATCTTTTCTCAAAATGCCGACTGTGTGCGGGGTTACTCGGGTCTCACTTTTCAACCCGGGTAATGCGTCTCGAACGGGTAGCCGTGGGAACTCAGGTACCCGACTTAGCTGTAAATTGTAATTATATTTTATTTCACAATGCGTTATTTTCGCCGTTACAGGTTGATTTCGCAGTTTTCGCGGTTTTATCCCCCTTGAAAATTTTTACGCGTACGGTACATACATATATATTTAACGTTGTCAACCACTACGGACGAGATCAAATGGAACAGGAAGCTATCGATTCCGCAAACTTTCGATTGTCTGGAACCCTGACTGTTCAACTATCTGTGGATTAAAACCTAACAGCGTATACAGATAACGAACCTTCTTGTCTCCATGGTCCGGTGACCTGTTCTCAGGAGAACCAGTCCTGCGCTCGACGCTGCCATCGCTACTGTCATTACTACCTGAAAACGCATTTTTATCAAATTGTAATAAACAAATCAAAATTAAGGTATAGAATGTACATAATTTTTATCAATTTTTGGACCTGGAACTTACTGTGGAACTGATCTCTGGCTACTCATGACCGTATGACATTGAAGGTATTATTTTATGAAAATATATGTCATTTAGGGAATTGTGCTAAAAGGTATGACATTCACAGAATAATTCAGCAAAAGGTATGACATTTAGAGAATTATTCTACTAAAAAGGTATGACATTTAGGGAATTATTCTACTAAAAAGTGTGACATTTCGAGAATTATTCTACTAAAAAGTATGACATTTATTTATTTCTTTATGGCCTGATTAGAGATCATTCTGTAGGCCTCAGAAGTATGACATTTAGAGAATTATTCTACTAAAACAATCATTTGTAGAATTATCCGACTACTAAGTATGACATTCAGAGAATTATTTTCTGAAAAGGTATGACATGTAGATAATTGTTCTACTTAAAAGTACAACACAAACAGGCTTATTATTCTAGAATGTTACATGACTTAAATATTCGGACTGTAATGATAAAAGTTTGTGAAATCAACATCTTCGTTATCGTGACATATTGTGACATTCGACGATGATCGACCCCCGAGGGTCGGGTGCCATACAGGCGAAGATCTTACTGCTGCGCGAGGCACGCGACACCTTCTTGTGGGACCGTGGCCGCCGCCCCGTCGGCATCACCACGTTCGTGTCGACCGCGTAATCCTCCTGGCTCAGATCTATCTCAACCGTTTTCGGCAGCGTCGCCACGATCACGTCGCTCGGGGCAACCGGGCGCGGCGACTCCGGTTGTTTCGACGAGGTCGCGTCCGAGCTCGCCGATCCGTCGGTCTTGGCGGCGGCTTGCGCCGAGACGATCGTGATCTTCGGCTCGCTGCTGAATAATTCGTCGCGCAGGCTCGCCGATATGGCGTCCCTGTGGTTAGCCAGTAATTTAGTTCGTAAGTTTCTAGTTAAAAAGGAGAGTTAATATAGTGTATGGTGTATGCTAGCAACCTTCACTCGCAAAGAGCTTATCGGTATTTCAAGCATTTTAGCCCTGAAGGGTGTATACACACTCTAAGCGGAGTGGTAGTATGTCCCAAAAACGATGAATTTACTACTCTAATTTGCCAGATGACGATTTGTGATAGATGAACTCGCCTGGTGTTTGTGTTGTTCGTCTTGGCCGAATTGTATAGTTTCGCCGGTTTCTCCGGTTTCCAGTGGCTCGGCGGTGGGCTGACGGACTTCATCTTCTCCATGCTGACAACATCGCGCAATTAATAGTGACGTGCGCAATGAGAGCTCATGCAACTGACAATCACGCGTGATAAGTGGTTCTGTTACTAACGGTACGCGATAAGTGGTTCTGTGACTAACGGTACGCGATAAGTGGTTCTGTTACTAATGGTACGCGATAAGTGGTTCTGTGACTGATGGTACGCGATAAGTGGTTTTATGCGTAACGGTACGCGATAAGTGGTTCTGTGCGTAACAGTACGCGATAAGTGGTTCTGTGACTAACGGTATGCGATAAGTGGTTCTGTGACTAACGGTACGCGATAAGTGGTTCTGTGACTAACGGTACGCGATAAGTGGTTCTGTGCATAACGGTACGCGATAAGTGGTTCTGTGACTAACGGTACGCGATAAGTGGTTCTGTGACTGATGGTACGCGATAAGTGGTTCTGTAACTGGCAATTGTGCACGATGAGTGGTTCTGTGAGTGACAACCGGGTGCAATAACTACTTACGTGGCTTACAGCAGTGTGCGATAAATGGTTATGCAAGCAATAATTGGTCATGTGACTGAAAAAAGTACATACCCTATGTGGCTGTAAACAGCATGCAATACTAGGTATGTTGATGAGCGCATTGCGCAATAAGTGATGACATCACTGCTAACAGCGTGCAATAAGTGATGACATCACTGCTACCAGCGCGGAATAAGTGATGACATCACTGCTAACAGCGCAGAATAAGTGATGACATCACTGCTAACAGTGCAGAATAAGTGATGACATCGCTGCTACCAGCGCGGAATAAGTGATGACATCGCTGCTAACAGCGCAGAATAAGTGATGAAATCAGTGCTAACAGTGCGCAATAAGTGATGACATCACTGCTAACAGCGTGGAATAATTGGTGACATCACTGCTAACAGCGCGTAATTAGAGATGATGTGGCTGACAACAGCCAACAATGAAGGCAAGCGCTCATCGAGACGGCAACAAACCCGCAATAAAGTTAGGTAATCTATAAATTCCGATACCTGATATCTATTAGATGCCGCTTGATTTTGTCATCGCGGCGACGTGGGCGGCGTCTCCTGTCATCACCCGACGAATCGGAGCTACGCGCGCGCCGATTACCGCTGCGTCGCCGGAAATTATCGCCGCGATCGTAGAACACGGGTGAGCGGCGCTGGCGACCCGGCGAGTCGCGAGACGATCGCCATCGCTCTCGACGCTCTCCACTAGACGTCACCTCCCCACCGCGACGCTTGTCCTTGCCTCGATCCGTTTTGGCCTCCTGAGATTTAGCATCTTTTTCCGACAAATCCCTCCCAGGACTTTTCTTTCTCTCGCCACTTCTTTTTCGCTCGTCCGGATTAACCAATCCCGATTCTCGAGTCTTTTTATTCTCCTTCTCCTTCCCTTCCTTCTTCATTTTCTCTTTTTTGCGTTTCTTCCTTCCCTCGTCGCTACCTTTAGCCTCATTCGCAGAATCCTCGTCCATCACCCTTCTCTTCCTTTTGTCAGCACGGTCCTCATCGTCTTTGACTGAACTCTCTGTAGTAATCTTCTCGCGCTCACCGCGAAACTTCCTCTTCATCGCAGAGTCCCCTTGTGAATCTACAGTCTTCACGTCGTCTGGCGATTCGCTGCGCTTCCGCCCATTAACCTTCTTTCTCTTTCCATCACTGTCACCGCTCTCGCTATCCTCCTCTCTTTCCACAACCAGCCTCTTAACCGCTGACTTGATCCTGCCATCCGCTTCGCTGGCATCAGAAACCTCGCCACTTTCTTTTCCAGAACGAAGGCCGGATTTATCCGCCGACTTCATCAAATCCTTCTTCTTCAATTTGTGCTTGTGCTTCTTATGCTTCTTTTTCCTATTAAACGAAACAAAATGCAAAATCTTAACACAATATCTATACCACCAAACCAAATAAGCCTAAGAGCAGATGCAGTTAGCAATTGATGTTTATAGAATATACCAGGGGTGCCCAACTTGATGTTTCCGAGGGCCAAATTGGCAACAGCTGAATCTTCCAAGTGCCGCAACCATGTAACAATCTTATCAATTAATACTTAATGTATTTTTTATGATAAGCATCTGATTTTTTTCACTGATGAAACAGCCCGTGGGCCGCATCGAGCTGTGGGCCGGATGCGACCCACAGTCCGAGAGATTACCAGCACTGACATATACAATACTATTGATACACAATCATAAATATCAAGCATCTACCTATTTACACGCTAGAGAATTTGCATATCCCCAACTAGTTCAGTTACGGTAACTAATACCTGTAGCTAACTGTAGCTCTAATATTTGCGATGTTATTTAAAGGCGAAAATGACCCAATAAATTCATAGTGTCATCTTTAAATAAGCCTATTTTTATCTATTTTATTAACCCGTGTCCCCCATATCTTCTGATGACCTACAAATACAAATACATATGGAAACTACGCAAATAAAAACCTATACAGCAACTGAAAAGACGTGCTATTACAATCTACAGTGTTATACTTGAAGCCTATACAGTTATATCAATGTATGTAATTAGAAAAAAAATACTATTCGAGTCACCAGTTACTCCATGAATGAAGTATTTCTCACTTTTTATGCGACTTGCGCTTGGAATCTTTACTTTGGGACTTGATGTCTTTGGTCCTGTAGCAACAGATGCAAGATTTTAAATCTATAATCAGCCTCCTAATTTATCTAAACCTACCAAACCATTTTTCAGCCTATGTTGAATTTTCTACCAGTTTTCACTATTTCCTTATCAAACGCATGACGTTTCTAAGATTATTTTCTGTATCAACATGCATTTTGAAAAATAATGCTGAAATGAAAACATCGTTTGATTCACCATTACAGTCTCACAAGAAAATATCACATAGATCATATCACCAGCAGACGACACATTTTGGATCAGATTCGAATAATTCTAAACTATGTTCCATCTTCGAAGTGCCATTTTGACATTTTCGATAAACTTCTACATTTTCCGGTAGGATTCACGGGCTCAAATTGAAGTTTAAATACTTGTTTAAACAGGATAATGCTGAAAGTCAATTACGAAATACGATAAGATAAATTGAGCAGAGATGTGGGTGAGCCGTGTTAGTCATATCGTATAATACGAAAAGTGTAAAGTACCATCTTATTGACTAACTAAGATTATGATTAACGCAAGCTTTCGTATACAAGTATACTTAATCTGATCGCACCTGTTGAAGTATACTTGTATACGAAAGCTTGTGCTAATAATAATCTTGATGTGATGGTGATGGGAGGGATATACGGACTTTGAACATCAGTTGTTCTAAAAAACGGTGTTAAATACCTAAATGCACAGGAGAAAGCCTGCCCGTGTAGCTCAGTTGGTAGAGCACCAGACCGAATTTTTGGAGGTCGCGCGTTCCAGTCCCATCAGAGGTACAGGTTTTCTTCCGTGCATTTCTCTCCAGACAATAATCTTAGTTAGTCATTAAGGTGTTACCGTCACTTTTGGTATTATACGATAAATTAAAGCTTACGGGACGGGTACTTATACGATCATTAACTGACTAATACAATATCAAACTTTCACAAAACAACCGACGATACAATACACTCATTTCAGCAGCTGTCGCAAGACGTACCGTCGCTTCTTTTTTTCGTGATCAGAAACCTCTTCCTGTTCCTCTTCTGACTCTCGGCCAGGTAGGGACCTCTCTTTCGTACCCTCACTATCGCTATCGGAATCTTTCACAAGACCTCTCGCCGCATCACTTTTACCGCCGCCATCTTCTATTTCATCCGCGACATTTTCGACGCTTTTTGATACACCCTGTTTCTCGCTTTCATCGGAATCTCTGCTCGTCTCATCTTTTGAATCACCCATCGTTTTACCAGCATCCACCACCCCCTCGCTAGCCTCCCCTACACTAACATCCATCGCATCCCGTTCCACAAGGGCATCAAGTTTATCCCCCTCTATGACCATCTCACCTTCTTCGTGTCGACCTTTCTCTTTACCTTCAGCGCACGCGTCAGTTTTGCCTACACCTCCACTCTCCTCTCGACTCAGTAACCCAACCCCCTCAGTTCCATCACTTTCAACTATCGTTTCATCAGCATTTCCTCCATCAAATGCTTCACCCACCCCACCATCCCCTACAGTCAATCCAACTTCAGTATCCGACACACCACACTCCTCACTAGACTTCACAAGTCCCTCCACCTCATCTAACTGAACCACATCAGATCCACCCTCATCTAAACCATCTCTAGCTTTCCTCTCTGAATCAACTATATCTGAAGAGTCACTTTCTGACTCGCTCTCCATTTCCTTATTTTCTTTAGTTACCTCTGAAGTGGCCTGCGTTCTACATACAGAACCAGTTTCCCCTCTACTTGGTCGTTCCAATGAACTGTCAGAACCATCACTCTTCAGAGACTCTTTCCTATTCAGTGACTCGGCCTCCATTTCCTTTTCATTTGATCTCATTTTTCTCGATCTATCTGACTTCTCATTAGACTCGCTTTCTGATCTATCCTGTGCATCGTTTTCTGATCTATCCTGTGCATCGTTTTCTGATCTATCCTGTGACATAATTTGTTTTTCTTGATCCTCTGACCTACTCCCCGATCTACTCTTTGACCTACTTTTCCTTGCTTTATCCTTTGAACTACTCTCAGATCTCCTATCCTTTGACCTTCTCTCATTTTTATCCTTTGATGTACTCTTTCTTGTTCTATCCTTTGACCTACTCTCTGATCTATCCTTAGATAAACTTTTCGTTCCTCTATTCTTTGACCTACTTTCTGATCGCTCCTTTGACCTAGTTTTTCTTCCTCTATCCTTTGATTCACTCTCTGATCTATGGTTTCTTGCTCTATCCTTTGACTTACTTTTTGACCTCTCTTTCGACCTACTTTTTCTTTCTCTGGTCTCCGATCCTTTTGCTTTATCCTTTGACATACTTGCTGATCTACCCTTCGACCCACGTTTCCTCGCTCTATCCCTCGACGTTCTCTCTAATCTATCCCGTGATCTACTTTTCCTTGTTCTATCCCTAGATCTACTCTCTGATCTATTACGAGATCGATCAAGACTATCATCTGACCTGGCACTCCTTCCCCTACTTCGACGACTACCACCCTCGTACCTATCCTTATAACTACCTCGTCTATCGTCAAACCGCCTGTCATTGAACCGCCTATTTCTATCCCTCTCTCTATCCCTGTCTCGTTCTCTATCCCTCTCTCTCTGTCTCTCCCTTTGCCTCTCTCTATCCCTGTCTCTATCCCTCTCCCTTTCCCTTTCTCTGTCCCTAAGCCTATCATTACGATCTACTCTCTCCTCTGTGAAATGTCGCTCTCGCTTGGTTTTCTGCTCGACCGGCGACTTAATGCGATTTGTCTTTTTATCGTAATTTCTCCTCTTTTCATCACCAGATTCCTCATCCTCGCTCGATTCCCGCTTCTGAGTTTCCGCGCGCTTATCTTTACCGGTCGACGGGCCCAATCTCTGCACAGCCGCATCCCTGTCTCTCCAATGCGGGGGCGTTGCGCTACGACTCCGTGACTTGTACCGCTGTAAACGAACGTTTCTATATGCACGGAGATCCATACAACAAACGGACAAACGAAACCAGAAAACTACGCTGCGGCCCCTCATCTTTTCAACGCCCTTCCACTTCACATCCGACAATGCACAAGTATTCATCAATTTAAAATTCAACTAAAAACACACTTGTTTCCTAAAGTCTATAACTAACGGCATCCCAATGAGCATTGAAGTTATTACTACTACAGTTATTATTATTAGGTTACTGTTATTACTCTCACTACTGTTATTACTGCCATTCCTGTTACTGCCATTACTACCATTATTACAGTTGTTCCTGCTAGTACTGTATGTATGCTATGCTATGTTAATTTTTAATGGGTATTCTTAATTGATGTAAAGTGTGTTAGACAGCGTTGCTAATAGTGCACTTTAAATCAAATATATTTCATTTCATTTCTGTCGCTGACAAATACCATAATAATAAATAATAATAATAATCATTTTATTTCAAAACACTCGAGCCAATCCCTGCCGGGGCAGATTTCTGGCATTAAAAACTGTGCAACGATATTGATGACTCATGGCAGTGTGTGTACTTATCTACACGCGATTCCTCCATTTCGTGTCGTGCAACCACTGCCGCTTAAAAGGGTTTTAAAAATCCACTCAAAAATTTCTAAATGCCAACAGTAAAATGGAGCTTCGCCGAAATGTTTGGTGGCCATTTGATCATGCATTCATTGCTCCAGAGAGAAAATTTCATGCAAATCTATCTATGTCTTTAACATTTTTCAATAAAGTTGATAAACCCTTACTTTATTGATAGCATCACGATTTTGATTATCTATATGGTGTTATTATAAATCGTATGTGAATGGATGGAACTGCTCTAATTATGGGAAATAACTATTTTTAAAAATAACCTTTTTCCTTGCATAATCAGAAATAAACACGCGAACAAAAAATATTATGACCATTTCAAAGAAACAAAAACTTTCCAATCTTGCTAATTAGTCACCGACAGCTAGGTGTTCTTCGTATTTTAGCCACAATTCTGGGAGAAATAACGGTCAGCCCCTGACTGGCCAATAATAACATCCACCCTCGAGTGAAAAATGGAGCATGATGTATAGATATATGGACACATATCAGAAAGCTATTACGATTATCAAAGTATTAAACTTGATGCCGGGTCAAGACGATTTTAAGGCAAGAATTCTATGAAAGCGTGTGGTTTTTAGTGGATCAACAAAATGATGTAGGACTCACAAACGTGCCACGACCTTTGACCTGTCTACCCGCCGCATACATCGTGCAGTTTTCAGTGGATCAACAAAATGTTAGACTTACAAACGTGTCGCGACCTATGACCTACCTACCCGCCACATACATAGCGCAGTTTTCAGTGGATCAACAGAATGATGTTAGACTTACAAACGTGCCGCGACCTTTGACCTGTCTACCCGCCACATACCGCGTGCGCGCCGGCCGTTTTCGCTCGATCGATTTCTCATCGCTGAAAACGACGATATGATATGAACTGAAATGCGACGACGCGTTACACCCGACTAATATGCGGGGGGATAAAGCATGTTTCTGTCCAAGTCACCCGCGGGGCATTTAAAAAAAGGGGCAGGTAATTAGCCCCCGCTATGGAAAATCATATAGAAAACCTACTAAGTATAATAAAATGATGTCGAAGCTGTGTCTTAGCCCGCTATTGCGCGATGAAGCTCTGCCTCCTTCTCACAAACAAGTAAAAGCCAAAGAAGAGAATTATATTAGCGATGCCCACTGATCTTTTTTTAAACGACTATACCCCAAAGCGACGTTACATCCATAAGGTAATTACTGGACAATGTGCATGACCAATACGTGACTAAGTACGGTATTGCGTGGATGGATACAGTCGTCGAATAGACCGAGGGATCGGTGACGTACGGCGCATCTGGATCTTTCTTCGGGCTGCCACGGTACAGGAACTTGGACGCGGGAACCTCCGGTATCTCGCCCGGCTGGAACTTGGCGAACATCGTGTCGACGCGCGTCTCCTTGCCGTCTTCCGCGTTTGATGAGTCGGCGCTGAGGGTGACACGAAGAGTGGGAGGTTGATATATTAAGGAAATTAGTTAAATTTACTAGAGGAACCTACCTCGACGAAGCCCAAAGTCACGACACCGGACCCTGGACTTTACAAACCTATCTAGGATCAAGGGCAAGGAACACAATGAAAAATTAACAAAATTATAAATATTGGTATATTATTATCTCCCTTGTCTGGACATATGAATGTGGCACATCCGGGTGTTGGAAAGACGGGTGATAACTTCGATTACAAAAGAACCACAGACCTTTTGCATGAAAGATTGTGTCCTCGACCACTCGACTATTACAGCTGACATTTTTATGGACTAACACTAAAACAAAACCATGAAAATGTGCGCTAAAAAAATAAAGCTCCCAAAGTCCCAGGGAAACAATCAGCTAAAAACAGTCTCGTCAACCGACCTCTCTTCTTTCTTCTGATCTTTAAGTTTTTTCTTCTTCTTCTTCTGTTTCTTCTTCTTTCTCTTCTTCCTCGCAGCCTCTTCATCCGTAGATGAGCTAGACTCGCTCGAATCTTGGTCCGACGATGAGGACGACGACGACGACGATGATGACGACACGACCTTCTTCGCCTTCTTCTTGGAACGCGCTAGATATCGACGCAAAAACATTTCACACAAATATCTGAACATACTCGTATCGAGCGCTCTTTTTTCTTTACGCCAACGGGGGGGGGGGGCCTTACGGACATTACCTCCATCAAGCGTGGCTTCAACCGTTCACGACGAAGCAGCAGGAGGGAAATGGACAGAAAAAAACCTCGTGTCTACTCTGGCCCGAGCCCATGACTCACGACCATGGTCGAGCCCACCATGATGGGTATCTCAGGTCGAGGTTTGGGCGCTGACCAGCGACTCAACCTCTGACCTCAAAGACAAAATTTCTTTCGGTGCATATCCTCCCTCCTGCTACTTACAGAACCACAGCCCAATTAACGTTACGTAAATATTCGCGTAAACGTTTGCGTAAATGTTTCAAACACTATAACCCGGCTATTTTATTTAAATAATTTGTCCTTGCGTGTCACGGACAACTATATGGATCGCTAGTCGAGCGCGAGGGCATCCTGGTAAGACATGGGATGCGGTAAATCGAGAAATCGAGGTGATCTAACATGGCTATCAAGCGTCACTTGGTTCCAGACAGAGTGAGATGGGAAAACGCTATCACGTAAAACAGTCCCACCCAAGTTAGCATGGAAAACGGACTGAAAAGTAGTGTAGATGACGATAATAAAAAAAAACAGAAAAAATCCCGCTTTCGTCAGACCTGAATCCATGACCGCCGAATCAAAAATCGGGTGCTTTACCAACTAAGTTGACAATATAGATTACAGACACACCTTTACACGTACATCTTGTTCTTCTTCACAATCTTTGTTTTTTGACAGATGAAACTGGCGATAACAAAGACCATTTAACCACAATGCAACAGATTCACAAACACGACCCACAATGCAACAGATTCACAAACACGACCCACAATGCAACAGATTCACAAACATGACCCACAATGCAACAAATTCACAAAAACGACCTACAATGCAACAGATTCACAAAAACGACCCACAATGCAACAGATGCACAAACATGACCCACAATGCAACAGATGCACAAACACGACCCACAATGCAACAGATGCACAAACACGACCCACAATGCAACAGATGCACAAACACGACCACGACCCACAATGCAACATATTCACAAACACGAAATACAATGCACGATCCATAAACATGACTCACCTTGCAAGATTCACAAACATGACCCACAATGCCACACATTCACAAAGAACTTACCGTAACAGTAAAAGTGCCATTGGATATCACTAACCTTTTGTCTTCTTTTGTAAAACCAACTCTCCACAATTCGCGATCAGTGCGGATTTCGTGGGCCGACTTTCGGCATCAACAGGCAAATCTTCGATGGCCGATACAACCTCCTGTCCCGAGATCACGTGGCCGAAAACCACATGAATTCTGAAAGAAGCAGTTCGCGCAGTGGTTAGAGTGCTTGACTTTGAATCCAGAGAGCCCTAACCTAAAGGCATGTTGCCAGGTTGACCCATCTATTTGCAGGCTAATTCTATGTGACAATTCATATATGTTGATTAAAAATGTCCTCAGGGTGCCCTTCTGAAATACAAACTCGCCTGTTGTTTGAAATTTTACTCCGCCATTGAGAATAACCATTAACTATCATACACGTCGGGGATGTGGAATGTGTAACATGCGTAGCCCGCCTCTAGAGTTTAGGAACCTGTGGCATTTTTTAATTCTCTTCCGTCACCCGCTAAACAATGCACAGAACTAAATACCTTTAAATCCAAACTTAAAACGTTCCTTTTTTCTACTGCCTTTTGCTAGGTTGACAGGGGGTAATTTTACAGTGCAATACTATGTAATTTTCTTATATTTATATTTTGTGTTTTTCGTGTTTTTCTAATCTGTGCTGTAATGTTTTTAGTTATATTTTCTTTATATGTGATCTTAGCGTATATACCTATTTTTACTCATGATTTATTCATGGAATACCGAGTTCGATTTGGAATCGCATTCCTTGTATTTCTAGTTAATCGTAGCAACCATAAATTTGTAAAGTGTCTTTGTGTTAAAAGGGCACTATAAATCAATAAAATTTCATTTAATTTCATAAAATTTCATTTCATTTCATTTCATCAGTATGGATTCAAGCTATGGTATTTTTATTTTTAAAAATATCTTATATATTTATAAATAAAAAAAGCTACGGTAACTTCGAGAGATTTAATTCAATTCTCGGTGATACTCGTACCGCTCGTCTGTATACGTCGTGATCCCCCGTCTTTCAGGCCCCGCCACAGTCCGCATGGTATCGAGCAACGGGCCACCTCTACCCATGCCGATGCAGGTGCCGCCGGGTCACATGGTTCAGCAGATCGTCGACGAGCACGGCATCCTCACCCACGTAATCCTGTCGTCGCAACCTCCCGCCATGCCCAACAATTCCGCGGGCTTGACGGTAGGATACTACGTATGTATCACTCGGGCATTTATATGTGGTCCGCAGCATCAATGCTCGTGTCTTGTGCTGTCTTGTGCCTCAACCCCCGAACACTCGACCCCCACCCCACCCCCACCCACTCGCCGGCATGCCGCTATCGTGTATGTAGTAGTAGCATCTCTACCCGGCAGATCGTTGAACTTAACTCGCTCAGCGATCGGTTGTTTTACCTGTAAGTGTCAATTCAATTAGTATAAATACCACAGTAGAACGGAGGAGCAGCGTCGAGACTCGCCTTTATTCATGACCTTGTAAATCAGGCATAGTGAACCTGCAGACCGCAGACCGCAGGGCGCAGGACGCAGGGCGCAGGCCAGTTCTGTCCCATTTGTAAAAGCAGTCAGACCCATGGATCGATTAATTTTCGTTATTAAATATTTCCTGCGAATGTTTTCCCAACAAGACGTTTGCTTGATTTATTTCAATTTAAATCGATTTCAAAATGTCTGTTTAGCGATCGAGAGTCAAATTTCACTTTTTAGGTTTAATATCAAATTCTGATTATCTTCGTTTGTTAAGAAATTGAAACTAAGACGTAAAATCTACTTTCAATTTTGAAAAGCGTCCGTGTGAAAATGGAGAAAAAGCGCTAAAAGTAGATAACAAGAATAGTGCTTTCAATCAGAATTGGAAGGGTAAATATAAAGTTTATTTACTTCAGAACAATAAAGTCCGATACGTTTGGTTTTTGTGGAGGAAACAATATTGAAAGATGTAAGAAAATACGGTTGTTACAGCAGCTATACCGATGTAAGACCGGTGGCAAAACATACCAAGGTATTTATTCATGTGATGGGCTCCACAGAAGTCTGAACATAGACATGTATTAATCCCTGCCCCACCTCATTGACAACACTTCAACGATACAATAGTCTTTCGTCACACTCGCTTATTACACCTGAAGAAACATACCTGAAGAGGTATACGACATCTTGCGTGAATTCTTATCTTAGTTTGTCAATAAGGTGTTATCTTAAGGTGTACTTTTTGTTAATCACATGACACGGATTAGGCGTGGAAAAAAACGTCGTACACCGCGTCAACCTATCGGACAAATATGACACTGAATGTGACATCCAGTCGGGGACCTGACATTTCCATAATAATAATATATTAATTTGCTAATAATATTAACGGTTTAACTAATACTTTTTTTCTGAAGCATTGTAAATGTACTTTAATCACTGTTGAGCCTGCACAGTCTGGAGCAAAATGGTATCTTAACAGAAAGTAGAGTGGAGACAGGCACAAGACATGGACGTGCAGAGTTTTTCGGCATATGAAATGAAATTTTATTGATTTATAGTGCCCTTTTAACACATGGCTATTAAGTACACTTTACAAATTTACAGTTACTACGATTAACTAGAAATACAAGGAATACCGTTCAAAATTGACCATGGTAATAAGTGAATGTGGGCAAACATCCGCTATATGACATCCCATCATTCGCCCCAGATATCTATCACAGCCTTATTAAATTGCGCTCTGCTCGTAGGAATCGATTCTGATTGGCAGTGAGTGAACTTTCATAAAACATGGCGACATGGGACATCGGGAACGGGATAGTTCAGTTACTCAATTGGTAGAGCACTGGCCTACGATGTCAGAGGGTGGACGGTTCTTATCTTGAGCAGTACCATGTTTTACCGTCGTATCCAAGGGACTTTATCCCAGTGTCTCAGGTTGACTCAGCCATGACTACCAGTGAAATTTGTATTAACACGAATTACAATACACTAGGTACAAGTAAATTTGTGAGGGGCTCATCCAGTCCTGCTATAGAGCTGCCTTCCGCTACGGTGCCTGTTATAGAGCTGCCTTCCGCTACGGTGCCTGTTATAGAGCTGCCTTCCGCTACGGTGCCTGTTATAGCGCTGCCTTCCCATACAGTGCCTGTTATAGCGCTGCCTTCCCATACGGTGCCTGTTATAGAAGTGCCTTCCCCAACGGTGCCTGTTATAGAGCTGCCTTCCCCTACAGTGCCTGTTATAGAGCTGCCTTCCCCTACAGTGCCTGTTATAGAGCTGCCTTCCATAATGGTGCCTGTTATAGAGCTGCCTTCCCCAACGATGCCTGTTATAGAGCTGCCTTCCCAATGACATGTTTTAAACTGCCATCTTGCAAGTTGGGCAAACGTCTCTAAAGTGCGAGATCCAGTCACAGTTTACTTGTATGTCTGGTGAGAATTCGACAATGCTGTAATTGTTTACTTGATCGTTCGATATATCGCAGACATTCATGCTTTATGTTCATCCTTGCTCTTATTTCTCTACAATTATCTGTTATAAAAGTGGCATCGATAAATAAACCACCAATATAGCGATACTACCATTAACTACCGATAGGAATTGGCTCCCATACGAGGATTTAAATATATTTAAATATATTCTAAATGATTTCTACTGAAAGTTATTTCTAATCAAGTAAGTGCAAATATACGTACGTACCTTTCTAACAATGCCAAAACAATTCCGTTTAATAATATGCAATCCTGTGGTTGTTGTGGCTTTTTGATTATCATCGTGAATATCATATTTAATGCTATAACGTGGTAATCTTCAGGTGTCGATATCTCGTAACGATGTTTCTTCTGTGAATAACAAGTATGAAATTGAAATGAAATGAAATTTTATTGATTTATAGTGCCCTTTTACCACATGGCTATCAAAGTATACCATTCTATGTTACTTTTTCACTCGTGGCAATTAAGGAAGTGATTTTTCCAGAATTTCATTAGGCTTGAACAAATCTAATAATCAATATTTTTATTGTTTCGTCCGATTCATTTTGGCAACTATACATACACTCAAAACCTCACTTGTGAACAACAAAAGTCCATTTCCCAATATCTTTATTAAAACGTCCTCTGAATTCATTGCCTGTTACTTGATGTACCCCAATAATAAAAAGTAAAGGCAAGGTTATAGTGGTATTTAACCCTATCCGTAGTATATATAATTCAGCAGACGGTCGCTTCGACGCCATCTTTGCTAAAAATTTTTATCTGCATGCGCAGCGCCGGACAGGACGTCATGTTATAAAATGTATTCGTCATTACCCCCATTCAGTCCAAGAATCACAAGTGCATATCTGGACATATTATATACCCTATTTCCGTGTGCCGTATATATATACGTTGGCGAGTATTGACACATTTCCGCAATGGCATGTATATACATCTATGGCACGCAAGGAAATTTGTGACATGACCGCGGAGGAATTAGCTGGTTACGAAGATTCTGTGGATGATGAGGAGGAACGGATATTCGAACAATGCAGACGGCAACGATTGGCTGAGGTGAAAGCGGCGAAAATGAAAGAAAAATATTGAGAGGTCGCTGAGATCACCAAAGCAGACTTTATAAAGGAGGTGAACGAGGCTGGTCAAGGCACCTACGTCGTTCTGCATGTCTACAAACATGCTCGTGTCAGTTGCAATGATCTCCCTCGAGAAATTTACCGTCAGTGATCACCTTTCCACTTCAGTAGAAATCTTTTTTGGTCGACTAAGTGCTGTGGTCTTGCTTATTTTATATACAAGTAGAGATAAGTGGAAAGTTCAGAAAAAGAATCCCTGGTATTTGTTGCTCCGATACCATACGCTTCTGTCGGTTGTTTCTACCTACACATTGGTATTATCTCAGTGATTCACTAGCGTTGCGAATGCCATGTCTGCAGATTTTCTCAGTGTTGTAAAGGTTGGAGCTGTGTGTAAAAGTGATGGCGATATTTTGGAGGCCGTAGCGCTGAGCTTATAGCTGGAGTTTTAGTGTTATTGGAGAATTAGTAATGATGCCATGGTGGTCATATGTTGTAGCGGTCATATTCATGCTGGGGATGGAGACGTTGGAGACGTTGGAGAGGTGTTGTGCAGGTGTACGAGTGTTGTGGAGGTCCTGGGGCCTGAGCGGATGTCACAGTGATGTCGAAGACACTAGCCATTGTATCAGTATTATGCAGGCCATAGCCGCTTTTATGGAGGTCATAGCAGTGTTATGGAGGTTATAGCGGTGTTGTGGCAATCATAGTAGTGTTGTAAAGGTCATACCGGTATTATGGAGGTCATAGTGGTATTCTGGAGGTCATAGCGGTATTGTGGGGGTCATAGTTGTGTTGTGGCGGTCATACCAGTGTTGTCGAGGTCATAGCGGTGTTGTGGAGGTCATAGTGGTATTATAGAGGCAATACCGGTGTTGTGGATGTCATAGCAGTGTTGTGGATGTCATAGCGGTGTTGTGGAGGTCATAGCGCTGTTTTGTGTTGTGGTCATCCTGGAACTGATGTGGATGTTGTAGATATTGTAGCGTTATTATAGAGGTTGTGGCCGTGTTTCGGAGGTTGTGGCCGTGTTTCGGAGGTTGTGGCCGTGTTTCGGAGGTTGTGGCCGTGTTTCGGAGGTTGTAGCCGTGTTTCGGAGGTTGTGGCCGTGTTTCGGAGGTTGTAGCCGTGTTTCGGAGGTTGTAGCCGTGTTTCGGAGGTTGTAGCCGTGTTTCGGAGGCTGTAGCCGTGTTTCGGAGGCTGTAGCCGTGTTTCGGAGGCTGTAACTGTGTTTGTGTAACAGTGTTCTGGGGATGGTAGCTGTTTTCGGGAGGTTGTAGCAATGTTCTGGAGGTCGTAGCGGTGTTCTGAAGGTCGTAGCAGCATTCTGGAGGTCGTAGCAGTACGGTTAAGGTCGTAACTGCAGCAGAATTGTGCAGGTCACAGCACAGATGTTGCATACAATATCGCCCGATATCTGGTTACTAACGATATCACATACTAATCCAATTTTCCCAATACCCTTCTATCAAAGGTTACCATTGCATTTAAGACTATTTAAGACGATAGACACTGGACTTGGACCATACACTGTGATTATGGCAATGCCACCCACCGGGCGTGGATGCCACGCACCGGGCGGGGATGCCACGCACTGGGCGTGGATGCCACGCACCGGCCGGGGATGCCACGTGTACCAAGCAAGCACCGGGCAACGATGATCCAGCTGACTAGTACAAATAATTTGGGTACCCTCGTTCAGACTAGTACATGCGTATAATTAGAACTAGACTGCTGTTATAGCGTGCCTCTTATAGGTCAGAATTACACAGAAAATGTCACAAGCCAGACCGGGAATAGTCAGAACCAGTATAATTTCTGATTGTTACAAATCTCACATATGACCTACTCTTTGACCCGATTCGTCCCGACCTTTACGTTTCACTGAGTTAATGAGACGGGTCGGTGTGTAGTACGTACACTGTGGTATAATGTATGTAATTTATTCTGTACGAATAGCAGCGATTAACATCTATTAATGCCTGGTTATTTATGACCAGGGTTATTTATGTAGTACCATACGTAGAGAGTTCATGAGGATTGCCAGCGCCGTGTGTCCGTCCATGCGTTCGTTCGTATCGCCCGTGCGAACATGCCTGTGTCGAAGGCAAGCCTAGATTTGCGGCACGGGTCCTCTTTTTATGTCCCGGGGGAGGAGGGGCAGTCTACTGGAGGATATTGACCTTACACCGCAGCCCGTACCACCCTCTTCGGCAATTAATTGAAGTTATTTTATGTAAGATTTGCCAGAATAAGTCATCCTGAGAGGATGGGTATCACAAACAAATAATCAATTATTCAGGGTTTTTGGGGACTTTTAATGTGATTATGAGGTATTTCTCACCTTATAGATATTATCATCAATTTTAAGGTGATCAGATGAAATCAGTGATACACTGATTAAAAGATATTTATATACAGACCTTATAGACCTATAATCTGTTCTAAAGGTGATTATAAAATGTTTATATACAGGCCTTATAGACATAATTTATTATCTATTTTAGGGTTATAAGATATTTTTATACTGACCTTCCTTATATTGATTAATAATCAATTACATATGAAGTAATTTTTCAATATAGCGCATTTAGTTACATGACACGAGGTATTTATGTAATATACCGAAATGGTTAGTTCATATACCGCACTTTTTTTTACTAAAACGGTTTCATTTGACCGGTGGTCAGTTTCTTCATTGGTTGCCACGGAAGCGTCAACCTACGACTCGTTGTGTTTCTTGTCTCGGTTGCATGGACTCTGTTGGATGAATGCGTAAATACATGTATATGTCACAATTGTAATAAAACTGCGAAGAAACGCTCTAAATAAAATGTGGAAGCATTTTCCGTCGTAGCCAGTCGAGCGGCCGTTAGATCCGCGGCGGCCGTCAGATCCGCAGCGGGATTTCGTGCGAGAGGTTGTGAGATTGAAACGGGGCTTTTTCCTCGTACTTTTTACTACTGTATCAAAAAGAGCGAGATGTTGGAATATAGAGAAACATTAAAATTCAATGTGATGGTAATGGGTGAAGCCAATGTGGTTCTATGGATAGCCGGAAAGGGAATAGCTGGAGAGAAATGCACAGAGAAAACCTATGCCTGTGATGAAATCATATGAAATGATATGAAATGAAATTTATTTGATTAAAGTGTACTTATTAGCTTCGCCGTCAAACGCACTTTATATAAAACAGTAGCCTAATGGTCTAAGACTATAATGTAATTACTAAAATTATATGAAATTGACACCTAACAGTATACATGTAATACAGATCAATGTTAGATACAATTACGTACCTTTACAGTGAGCACAAAATAGATAACAATGTTGAATAATAGAAAGTAGAACAAATATCGAAAAAGGAAATCATATGTAGGCAAAGTCGCCATATATATAAAGAATTAGTGAAAAACAGAAACAGAAACAGGTACTTGGGACATTTTCCCATACACAATATTTTGTGACATATTCCATTAAGTGGAATTTTTAAATTATAACAGTATATATTATTATTATATTATTATTATTATGGTATTTTGAGTGCGGCTTTAGTCATGAGTCTGCCAGTCACACTTTACAAACCATAGAAAATAAAATTTTAAATAAAATGCAAATCTACCACAATGACATATTAAAAGAATAAAAATTTTGTAGAGGCAAAATAAATAAACCATCAAAACATACACACCGTCAGGGTAAAAAGTATATCAAATTCACTGGACATAGGGATGCAGATGGATTTTAAATAAAAACTATGTGGAAGTATATAATCCCACTTACAGCATGGTTGCACTGGGGAATCCATTATGCTCAACGTGTTCAAAGGACTGAATAAGGATTTTTGTGTTTTCTAGATTTGAGGTGATTAGAATACTTAGGGATTACCACCGTAGTAATGATAATTAACGCCGAATTTATAATGTCCACATACGGTATAGATTAACTTGTGCCACTCATTTATACAGTTTACTGTAACGTTAGTTACTTTATTAATCCGTTATGTACGTGTGTAAGAAAGCGGAATCATAAATAGCGGTGCTTGTCAGACGTCAGCAATTGTTAACTCAATGAAAGAGGAAATTACGTACCTCTATATATATTTCTGTCATCCGTTATCTATCAGAAGGAAAGGTATGGTGTCGATTATGCAATGGCATAATTTTTATGATATCATGAAGGAATAATTATTATTTATGGAAATTTTATTATTTAGTGAAGCAGTGAATCGGTGTAAGACGCGAGTGAAATAGCGCTTATGTAAAGTCAGGTTGGGTGTTTATACATTGGGGAAAAAATTCATATTAATAAAAATATATAAAATAAAAAATTTAATAAAAAATAAAATAGGAAACAATATAAATAAATATAAATAAAATGTTAATAGATGATATAAACTCTATTATTTAGTGAAGCAATGATTCGCTGTAAGCAGGGATTGACTGAAATAGCGCGTATGTAAAGTCAGGTTGGGCGTTTATACAATGAAAAAAAATAAATGTAAATAAAGATATATTAAATAAAAAATATAATACAAAAATAAAGATAAAAATATAAATAAATAATATAAATTTTATTATAGTGAAGCAATGATTCGCTGTAGGCTGGGATTGACTGAAATAGCGCGTATGTGAAGTCAGGTTGGGCGTTTATACAATGAAAAAAATAAATATAAATAAATAATATAAATTTTATTATAGTGAAGCAATGATTCGCTGTAAGCAGGGATTGACTGAAATAGCGCGTATGTGAAGTCAGCTTGGGCTTTTATACAATGCACGATTCGAATGAATTGCTTGAATTAAAGTCAGGCGGGGCGAGTGGGATTTTGACGGAATGTCGCACACACTGAGAGCAGAGTATCATTTGTTATCAGGTATTCAGTAGCAGCTATTTCCCAATTTTCCAATTATAACTTACGAGTCAACTCAGGATAATGGAATGGTCTACGAGCGTTAGACGAGTGACCTAAAACGTGGCGCACTTGAAACCACGCACCGGGCGGTCTTTTTGTGATGATCCTTCGTAGTCCTTTGTTTCCGGTAGCTGGATGAGACCTATATCTAAAATCAGCCGACGGTTGATATTATCCGGAAACAAGCCACATGCAACTGTCGAATGTATTGTATTTGCGCTGAATAGCTGCCATAATCGTCTATTGTAACCCGCTTCTGAGAGCCTTTATTGGCTGATACTTGTGGTATGTAAATGTTGTGCTTTACCTCTTTACCTTCAACGTATCGTTATTTGGAATAATCGTCCGAATTTCGAAAATTAATATTAATTTTGATGCCATGCGCTGTTAGAATAGGTTTCCCGACGATTTGCTACAATTAACGATTAAATACGATATGTTTCATATCCTTTGTTAGAGCTGTAGCCTGCCTATTTGACATTTTGAAATATTAAAACAACAGGCATGCATTCTGCATTAAAATAATACTGAAATTGGCTACTGACAGTAGATTTGTAGAAAAATGATAATACTTTTGCAAAAATCCGGGTGGTTTAAGCTCTAATCTCAAGCATTCCACGATTTACTGACTAAAAGTTTCCACTTTCTACTTGGTTTTTTTTGCTTATATCTAACGCAACATAATGTTTTGTATGAATCGTATAGAGTAAATGTCAGACTAATTTTTGAGCCACTAAAAATGGAGATCAGAAATACTGATCCAAATTCTTGTTTGATAGCGAATTTATTTACAACTGTCTGAATCACTCACATTTTGCAGCAGTTCGCAAAATTTTATGCAAGACAATGCTGAATAATGTCAATTTTTTGTCTACTCAATTTGTAGAGAAAATTGTTCATTTTAACGTTGCTCACTGAAAAATAAAATTATTGAAAAAAATTTCCATTATGCTAATTCTAAATTATTACTCTTTTTCACATAACGTATGAATGTGCTGAATAACTTGGACTCTTACCCGATACATTTTTTACTTATAAATACCGTGTTTCCATTGTCAGTTTTTGGTGAAAAAGTTGAATGTTAAAGAGTTAAATATCAATGAAGATTGAAGATGTAATAAATGAATTTAGTACTTCATTATATTAGATATATTGATAATAGATGAAGGGAGACAACAGTATATGACATGAAAATAGTTTCAAAGTTTCACATATTGTCCTCATGGAGAACTTTTGAGGTTAGTCAGATCACCAAACTCTTTTACTTTTAGAATATTGCGGCTATAGGGGTTTACTGCCAAAACCCAAATCAGACAGGACGACAACTTTCAACTTTATTGTATTACATTATATTAGATTCACAATAAACCTAGGACATTAGTTGCGCTATTTTCAATGAATCGACTTCTTTTATGATTCAGGGTGGTCCAGCCAACGGGACCCAATTCTACTCGCCCTACCCCGGCCACTACCCCTCGATGCCGCAGTACACGACGCACCACACGCATTCTGTACCCACGACCACTCACATCCACCAGGGTCCTCCGCCGCAGCCGGCCCACTTACACGGTACACCACCTCTTCCCGGGCACACGCCCAACAACCACATCGCCAACCACCCGACAGGTGAGACCAATCGTCGAACATCTCCACGATAATCTCCAGCCGCAATAACCGTTATCGAAATCTCGCCTAGGGTTTCGGCGCTACCCAACGGGACATTCGTTGCCCTTGAACGGTCTTAACATCATACATATACGGTTGGCTCTGCTATGACCGATGACTGGAGATCGATTCCCGGGGTAGCCCGGAGACCCTGTCTGCCTATGAGGCTATGTGTAGCCCTTGAAATGAAATGAAATGCATTTGTTTAAAGTGTACTTATTAGCAGAGCTGTCAAACACACTTTACATGAAACAATAGCCTAATGGTCTAAGACT
>WURV02182630.1:0-13112 GCA_011762755.2 Epimenia babai | reverse complement strand
TTTTCAAGTTGAGTGATGGAGTTTAACAAGTCGGTGGAGTTGTTCAAGTTGACTGGTAGCCATATTTGTGTGTCATCTGAATTGATTAACCCCACTCATAACCACTCTGCTAGGACTATATTGACACTGACCCCTCCAATTTCAGTGTCCAAAACCATGTTTGCCTGTCATAAAGTGACCAGAACAGGGATTAGAACCAATTTTTTAACACCGTAATAACCATAGTCTCGACTTGCATTGTATAGGAGTGATGATGGCCTTGAATGGGTTAATCCAACCCAGTTTGTACATACAAAGATGCAGCATAATAAATGATACAAAATTCTTTTAATATTTTGCAGTTGTTAGAAAAAATCGAGGTAAAAGTCATTGTTTTGTTTTTTAGCAAATTTTCACAAACAAATTTTCATGTTTAATTTTTCTGTTTCATTCACATTTATAGAACTATGTTATGACATTTTCTTACAGTGATCTATTGTTACCTCATTGTCTACACTATTGTCATTATTTCTGTTTAGTCCATTACATATTTTTTGTTGTTTTAGATTTATCTCTAAGCGGCATTTTTCATGTTTATCACTTTCACCCATGTTTTATGATATTTTCTTGCATTGTTTCAAATGTTTTCGTACCCTAATTCTTCACCCTAGCCGTTGAGTTTGTTTTCTTTCTCTTGTTTTTGTTATGTTTTTATTTTGTCGATTTATTCAAATACGCTGAGAAACATCTTGCCTCTGGCCATGATCGATCTGATGATCTCGAAATGACAAATCTACAGCTCTACCAGCTAACTTACATCGGCAGACATCTTGTGCCATAAATCTGCGATTATAATTCGATTGGTCGAGCACTAGACCAATCATTTAGAGTTTGTCTGTTCGCATCCTACAAATGCAAAGATTTAATTAACTTTATTATTCCTATTTTTCTTGTTATTTGAGGCATTGAGAAGTAAAATGGTCCCTGTCGCATTTCCCTCAATGTTTTCATAAAGACTAACATAAAAATATTTTTCAGTTTGTATTTATATCGATTGGAAATGATGAAATAACAATACATACATATCGCCAATCTAACTTCCTTATATTGTACACAGCTGTTTAGTTTCTCTGTTTCTTTAAATCTTTTTTTTCTTTACAAAATGGTACCCCTCGCCTAGTTTACTTCTCAGCACTTCTTTTATGAAGATATCTCCGCTGAAAATTATAATTGCCGACCAAGAGAAAAAGCATGCATGAAATCACTAGAATTATTTAAGGCACGTCTAACCCTAGAACTAGATGCAGTCTTTAAAGTTTGGTAGGATACCATTGACAGACTCGATGCTTCGATATCACTCGCGATCGCCGCATAATACTGATTATCTGCCCTTAGTAAAGCTGATGATCTTCAGCAATCGGGGATAAATGAAGATGGTTACAGAAAGCTGACCTCTCGGCTATTTTGACTTCTCGGCTATTCTGACCTCTTGGCTATTCGGTACTTTGTGGCTGAGGATATTGGCTATCAGCTATGGAGTTGTTAGTGTTAGAACGACCCGTATACATATAGTATCCTGTCGATATTATCACAAGTCAAACCACTCCTTCATTTTCTTGAATTGAAATATGAAACTTTTAGTTTACGATTTCAGCTTTAACCTATCAGTGTCAGCGGCGTCCGTCTTCATGCTAGAGGTCGCCACTCCACACAAATAAGCGATTCTTTACAGTATTTAATTGTTTCTTAAATTTTATTAGACATTTTCATGAATGATTATCAAGAAAGATTTATTCAGGGGTGGCTTGTTTAGCAATCCTAAATCTATAAAGCGTCAATAATCAATATTGTCAGAGTTACTTACCTTTATTACCATTAAGACACAAAGGC
Source organism: Epimenia babai (assembly GCA_011762755.2). Classification (NCBI taxonomy): domain Eukaryota; kingdom Metazoa; phylum Mollusca; class Solenogastres; order Cavibelonia; family Epimeniidae; genus Epimenia; species Epimenia babai. Next base: position 11,243 of record WURV02182630.1, on the reverse strand, counting down.
TAACGTAAAAACCACGCCTGTTTATCTTTTAACTTTGACCATTCAAACAATAGCACTAACATTGTATTAATTGTTTTAAATAATCTTGCTCTGTCCGTCTATTCTAATTTTATATAATACGAATGCTACTTTTGTTATATTGATGTTACTTTTGCTTTCAATTTTCAGCAAGCAATTTTAGACTCAAGTGATGAGTATCAGGTGTTTGCTCATTCGTGATTTTGTGATTTCTCTCGCGATCTGTTGACATTATCGTTTTCATAATATTGCTTTCTTGAATTATCTCCCTGTATAACGTCTTGTATCTACTGTAATGCCAAAAACATTATCGGTTTGGCTTTTTTTACGAATTGTGTGAAGTTTTGTTAATAGTTGACAGTTTGATTTTTATTACGTATTTGATTGGTTTGCGTAGCTCTCTAATTTCGTAATATTTCACTAATATTTGACACATTTCACATTCACTAATTATTACTAATTATTATTATTCTCATCATTTCTGCTTCGTTAATTGAACGTTGATATATTAAACCAATCAGGTTTATAGACCATGGGCCAAATGTCACTTTGGGTAACTCCAGACCATGACCTAGTGTCACTTTGAGGAATTCTAACCAAAGGGCCAAATGTCACATGGAGCAACTGTGGCCAAGGGGCCAAATTTAACTTGGAGGGACTGTAGTCAAAAGGCCAAATGGCACCTTCGGAACACCAGCTAATGGGCCAAATTTCTCTTAGGGAACCACCACCAATGGGCCAATTCCCATTTCGGGGAATATCAGCAAATGGCCAAATGTCACTGCGTCGAACTCAAGCCCATGGGTCAAACATCACACGTGTATCACATGTTGAATGATGGTATTTGCTAAGAAATACTACACCCTATATCCAACCCTCCCCTCAAATATATCTATTTATGATAATAACTATCGTAAAATAATTCTATAGTCATAATTTCTTCAACGCGCTGACTGGGTTGTCAGGATTCCTCATGTCAGATACCTGATTCACATCACCAAAGAGCATCGCGATTTAACGCGGCCATTTTGTCACCAATATTTCATTTGTTTAAACTTTAATACATACATCCGGACTATTTTAGAGCCATCGATAGGTGCTAATGTATCAACTAACTGGTGTGTCGTAATAACTAAGTGACTTTTGTATGGGTTTTTCTTCACTCGGTTTTTAGTTTAATATTACAGTCGCTAGTCAGTGTTGCATTGTTATAAAATGTGTCAACTGTATATTTAACATCCACTTTATAGCTCATTTTTATGTTAGCTTTGTCACTCAATGACACCAAGTCACGGAACGCGTTTGGTATACGTCTATTTACACAATATTTCACCAACATTCAGTTCATGTAACGTTTTCTGCATGCACATTTCGTTTTTATCAGTTCAATTATCTACAGACTTATGAATGTTAAAGTAACATTAGAGATAAGACGAGTGGGGTGCTTTTGGCATCAAAATTATGTTTTTATTGTAAATCGATGAGTCTTGTTTTCTACGCAAGTTTTGAAACATTTCCACGAATCATGCGGTTTCAGAAACTGCTGCTGAGTGGGTTTTTACGAGTTTATAAAAAAATGGCTGTACCACCATTTCAGGTTAACAATATTAAACTTATTAAAACATCAGCTTCGACATATACACAACTGAAATAAATGACTGAATGAATATTCAACACATCCGTTAGCTTTTATTGAAGCAGTGAAGCATCCTGTGTGTCTGCTAAAACTCTCTGTCAAAGCTTTAAAATGGTTCCATCATTTTTTCGCGTTTTTTTTTCGTATCCTAACTTCCGTAAGTAATGCCCCATATATTGCTATTATTTGGGAGGTTGAGTTACTCTGTCTCAGTTCATTGGTTAATATCACGATACGGGTGTCATCAATGATTGGCCGATGGCCATTTGACCAGGTTTTACTTTACTTCCGCATTCACAATAACATATCTTGTTGATTTTGACAGAAATTAGAAAGGGGAGACAACATCGACGAAGACTTTGATTCGCAAAAGGGGAGTGAAGCCAGTACGGGTGAAGCAACAGATAGTTTATCTGCCCTTCCTAAAACCGTAGCTGTCCAGGTTGATGCATATTCTATAGCGAGTTAAGAATGAATGTTACGGAATTTTCTAGAACTAAATATGTTTTTATTTATATGTATCTCGGAAAGCAGATGGTCGCGTGGTAAGAGCACTAAACTCATAACCGAAAGGTCTCGGGTTTGAAAGAGTTTGCCTGTCAGTTTTTCTTTGATTGTCTTCAGTAGGTATTTTATCCTAAATCGGTGGAATAGAACTGCTTCTGAAATGGATAGATGTTTGATGCCATCGTTCACGGGCAATATGTGAGTCTCAAAGGTATTGTATCTGGGCTGAATAGCTGCTATTAACATCCATTTTAAAACCGCATCTGATAGTCTTCTTTGGCAGGTAATCGCAGTCTATTCTTTTTATATATAAATGTATACAAATATTCCGTAAAAGTATCTTTATTTGCTCCGCTGTAGGACTCTTTTCGTAGTACCACCACTTAGACCAACAGTTATTAAACTTTATTTGCCTATCATTTACAATGTACAATGTTAGGTTATTTATCTAAAATTTTCAAATGATTTCAAATGTATCTGTCTGTTGTACCCAGACTTTGTAACGCTTGGCTGTTCCTTCGCCCAGATATTCAGCAACCTGAGCATGCCTTATTTATTAAAAAGATTCAGATAATTTCAAATGTATCTGTCTGTTGTACCCAGACTTTGTAAAGCGTATCTGTTCCTTCGCCCAGATATTCAGCAACCGGAGCATGCCTTATTTATTAAAAAGATTCAGATAATTTCAAATGTATCTGTCTGTTGTACCCAGACATTGTAAAGCGTATCTGTTCCCCCACCCAGATATTCAGCCATCTGAGCGTGCCGGACCTTGCGAGGTGCGCCATCGTCTGTAGAAGTTGGAAAATCCTCAGCCAATCCAGTCTACTCTGGAGCAAGGTCATGGTCATCTACAATTTGTTATTTAATTAACCTTTGTACGTGTGCCGTCTGGCAATCCGGACATTTTGAAGAAAAATGCTATCTTCACCAAACATTATATACATAGAGAGCCAAGAATGAAACTATGTTGTTAAAAGATAATCAATGTTATTCATAAATCCAGTGTATCTGGCTGTATTTATAGGCTGATTACCAAGGTAATTGTTGTGTGGGCCATTCTTGACCCTTCACAAAGCTAGCCTACTAGCCCACAAATGTGGTTAACACAACAAACTGATTAACCTCACTCTGGAGACAAACACTTTAATTCAGAGTTTGTCCGTTGTCCGTCCATACATCCGTCCATCCATCCGATGTTAAAATTTTCTTAAAAGAATCTTCTCATGAAGTGATTATCGCAGAGGTCTGCCCTTTGGCAGATATTGTCCTAGGGATAGTCTCTTCTAGATTTGTTCATGGTATCGTCATTGCAGCCAGGGGAAGTAACTTCTGCCGATGTTCGTATTTTTTCTTAAAAAATCTTATTCTCAAGAACCGCTTAGTGCAGAGGTCTGCTATTTGGCCGATATTGCCCTTGAGTTGGTCTCTTTTAGAATTGTTCATGGCATTGTCATCGCAGCTGGGGGAAGTAGCTTCTGCCAATGTTTGCATTTTTTATTAAAATTTTTTTTCTCAAAAACCGGTTATTGCAGAAGTCTGCAGTTTTGGGTTGGTTTCCTCTAGATTTGTTCATGGTATCATCATTGAAGCTAGGGGAAATAACTTATACCTGCGTACCTTTATATTGTCTGTGTAGGTCTCATTTGGATTTGTTTAGGGCATCTCTCTTCAGGCAATTAGATGTAATTTCAGCCAAGGTTTATCCACTGATCTGTATTTTCTTGTTTCAGTATTTTAATGGGTATTTTCGGGTCTCTTTGGCCTCTTTTTTATGATGTCAGGCAGTCTCCTTGTTGTTTTCTTGTCCTAATATCAAGATGGCTTCCTTGGCCTCTTGTATTGTTTTTTCAGGTGAGTGTCTTGAGGCCTCCTTGGCCTCTTGTTGATGTAAAGTGTGTTAGACAGAAATGCTATTAGAGCACTTTAAATCAAATATATTTCATTTCATTTCACTTATGTTTAAGTTGTTTTTTACTTTCAGATCAATTTCTCCAAAGTAAACCACAGGTAAGGTTATAGTGTAGATAGACGGCATAGCGTGTCTAATGTCTGACATATATGCACACAGTTTCACTAAATAGGTCAACAGTACTTCATTAATTTTCCGAGAATCAACACTTTCAAAGATAGATAGCCTGTTTTCATAAATATTTTATATTTATGGCGACTTTGCCTACATATGACATATGATTGTATTTTTTAATATCTTTTTTACCTTCCACCGTATCATTCAACATTGTTATCCATTCCGTGCTCACTGTAAATGTACATAATTGTATCTAACATTGATCTGTATTACCTGTATTACCTGTGAGGTGTTAATTTTATATGATTGTAGTAGTTACATTATAGTCATAGACCATTAGGCTGTTGTTTCATGTAAAGTGTGTTTGACAGCTCAGCTAATGAGTACACTTTAAACAAATATAAATTTCATTTCATTTCACAGTTACTCGGTTACAATATGGAGACGTCTCTATCGTATGATAACTATTTCTGTTTTGTCTAATTCAGTGAGAGTGGTTATAAAATGTCCATCGGAGAAATTCACCGAAAAAATTTTCCCACTGGTGGGATTCGAACCCACGACCTCCGAATTCCAGATCGAGCGTTTATAATGCTGTTGTATACAATAACACTTAAGATATAAATAAATGAATAAATAAATAAATATTTGGCATTTATATTTCCCCCAGTCCATGCATGCATGCTCACAGGGTGGTCCACGGTAGAAAAAAATGAAGTTACAGTTAAAATTTATATTGTGTAAAAAGATATGACTTAAGCATGGTTTTAAAAATGTTGATGGAGACTATGCTTCTTATTTCGAGGGGCAAAGCGTTCCATAGAGCGGGCCCGGCAAAGCGGAAGCAGCGCTTCCGAGTAGTGACTAGACGACAGTTATCAACTGTCGCTAGACACTGAGAGGCAGACCTCAGAAAGCGCCCGGGCACATAACCAGAAATCATGTCATTGATGTACGCAGGGCCATAGCAGTGTACTGCGCACACAATTTTTAGTTCATGTAAATATTGCTAATATTTGTGTTTGTTACGTATTATTGCATTAATTCAGTTGATTTTGCATAGGTACTTAGCAAAGTTGTATATCATAAGGAAAATATTTACAACATGGGTGTCAAACATACAGCCACATCCGGCCTGATACACGCTAACCTACGGCCCGCGAAAATATTAAGCTGAAACACCACCGTTGGTTTTGCAGCCCCCAGCTGGACACAGAAACTAACGGGGTGCCGCTGTTGACACCCCTGATCTTCAAGGTCCATGATTTTGTTTGGTAATACAATGTGTGATTGTCTTGCTTTTTGGTCTGTTTGGTATACAGGGCATTTTGCCATGTAATCTAGTGTATGAATACCATCTTACTGGATTAATTTGGGGTATTTTATATATATATATACATGTGTGTGTGTGTGTGTGGAAGCAGCCCATAACTGAGAAACTGGGGACTAAGATTAACCTGACCAACTAAGATTTTAATCAACACAAGCTTTCATATATTAGGTAAGCTTCATCAGGTGCAATGAACCTGGCCACAAGATACAGGTCACTATAATACAATGATCAAGTTGATATTAAACTTTGCTAGTCAATAAGGGATTATTGTTTTAGTTCTCATATGTTAGTATGCCATGTAGTTCTGCTTGAAAAACACTGAAGGGAATTTGTCCAATGGCGTTACTGATGGTGTCTCTGTGACTGTTAGTCTTCATGATGACACTGGATCCGTTATAATTATTTCGCTTCTGAATGATCGATCCAACATAAGACTGTAGTGTGATATTATGTCTAGTTATGGTAGGAGTCAGGGTTGAATCGCCTCATGTATGGTTCGTATATATGTATAAAGTACACGCAACTAATGCGCGCACATAAGTCTTTTGCGATGTTACTCCGAGAATTAGAGAGTGCATTAAAGCAGAAAATTGTGCATGCATGGTGACAGCAATTACCAGTAACTACCAGCTTATCTGTGGAACGGGATGCAGCTGTATTGTGGTAGTAACAAAGTGAAGACTATCTGGAAATTAAAGACCGTCCGTCCCTCTGACACTAAATCCACTACAACACTGTAACCGATATATCAAATACCTACACGATTCAAAAATTGTCAGAATCTGAATACAACACTTGAGATTTGATGAAAAGAGGTGCAAAAAAACTAACAAAATAAAAGCAGCAGGAGAGGACATCAAAGAAAGTAAAAGCAGAGGACAGCATTCAAAGATTATGCGTATCATCCAATTAAGGTGTTAAGATGTGGGTTACAATGAATGTTTATAGCAGGTATTCAGCGCATATACAATAGCTTTGACACTGGCATGTCACGTGTGGAGAACATTAAGGTAAGGGTCAACCATTTTGAAGATGGGTTTTCTCCGACAATTGCAGGTAAATGACTCGTTGAAAAGCACCGGCAGAAAAGCATACAGTTTCGAATCCCTGACTTTTCGATGATGAATCTAAGCCTAGGGTTCAGGGAAATGTCAAAAGGAACGAAATCGTGTTAATCGAATATATCGTCTATGACATGTATTATATTTATCCAGGAAGCTACAATAGTGTAGATAATACTTGTTACCCACAGGTGTGGATCGTACCGGACGCATCCATCAGACACTATATATAATAACAAGAGCGAAGGCGAACGCTCAGTGTAGCCCGGGGACATGAAGAGATTGAGAGCAGAAATGGATGAAGCATGGGAAAGGATGTTTCTATTTTAATGCATATAGAGTCAGTCACGTTCAGACAACAAAGAAATATCGTGATATTACATATATTGACGCACTCATGAACTATGTGTGATGACATCTCACGACATACTGTGATATATATTTTGAACAACTCCCAGAATGACGCATTAAGTGATTTCATTTACTGCCCCAGCTTTATGGCGAAACATACCGCTTCGGGCAGCTATAGCTGATCTACTGTATACTATACCGGCTGTTGAAAGGTTAACTACTATTATTTATTAAGTTGCTATCAATATACAATATTCTTACATAATTCTATATACAAAAGTGTTGCCAACAGATGCCTCTTACAAATTGTCAGATGCTTAAACCAAATCGCTAGATCTATATACTCGATGCAGATACAAAATTGATGCTGTACTAAATCCATGTACCAAACAGACATACATATCTGTAATACCAAATTATCAGATCCCTATACCAAACAGACATACATATCTGTAATACCAAATTATCAGATCCCTATACCAAAGAGATATTTCTGTAGTACCAAAATCATCAGATCCCTATACCAAAGAGATATTTCTGTAGTACCAAAATCATCAGATCCATGTACCATAGAGATATATTTGTAATACCAAATCATCAGATCCATGTACCAAAGAGATATATCTACAATACCTAATCATCAGATCCATGTACCAAAGAGATATATCTGTAATACCAAATCATTAGATCCATGTACCAAAGAGATATATCTGTAATACCAAATCATCAGATCCATGTACCAAGGAGATATATCCATAATACCAAATCATCAGATCCATGTACCAAAGAGATATATCTGTAATACCAAATCATCAGAGCCATGTACCAAAGAGATATATTTGTAATACCAAATCATCAGATCCGTGTACCAAAGAGATATATCTATAGTACCAAATCATCAGATCCATGTACCAAAGAGATATATTTGTAATACCAAATCATCAGATCCATGTACCAAAGAGATATATCTATAATACCAAATCATCAGATCCATGTACCAAAGAGATATATTTGTAATACCAAATCATCAGATCCCTATCGAAATATCGCTATACCAAATCACTAAAAGCACATACCAAATTCGTATATATCGTATAAGAAATGTTCATACGCTATACCAAAGAAACAGCTCCACTCCCTATCAGCAGAACCCTATACTAAATCATCAGATTTGTAATTCGTATACTGAATCATTGAATCTACATACAAAATCCTCGGATCTATACACCAAATTATTAGATCACTATTTGTGGATATGTGTATGTAATACATAGTTACAAAGGATGGAATTATCCCATTGTCTAGGTCCATCTACAGAGCTACTGTACATACGTCGTGGTAAACACGAACACATTAAGACTCATTTGTTTCACTAGAAAAATCGCAAAAGGGAAACCACAGTGTCGGCAGACAGTTGACCTTCATCCATTCACGCTGTTCGTTCCGTCTGCTAACAGACATCGTACATGTGTCGCACACTCCGTTGGATCTGTGATAGATGAATATGTACAGTGGGATAGGAGAGAGGGAAATGCCACTTGAGGCAATTAAAAGGGGATCCATACAGCTGCATGAAGGGAGAGAAGCGGTGTATAATTGTGTAGCAAGGGTTACCCCAGTTCCGAGAGGCAAAAGGGTTTGACGGAGGTCTTTGCCAAAAAAAAATACCACATGTCGTACATTTGGTCACTTGAAATACCTCCACTGTCCGTGTATCACATAATGATCCAATTCATCCCAACCGACAGTATGGTCACTTCTAAGTCTACAAATAATATAATTCTACAAAATACTGTGACATTATTAGTCTAAATTTGATCAAAATAAAATGCCCTTTCCCGGTGAGGAATTTAAAAGCATGGTCAAAATAAAATGCCCTTTCACGGTGAGAAATTTAAAAGCATGGTCAAAATAAAATGCCCTTTACCGGTGAGGAATTTAAAAGCAACCCACAAAGGGCTACCCAATGTTCTGTGGTTAATTTATATTAAATCAATATTTCGCATATCCATACTTAAGGAACATAGTATTATAAAGTGCCACATCTAGACCCCTGGGTTCTCTGTGCTGAGCCAGTTAACTCTCTCCCCGATTATATAATGACGTTTCTAACTGCAGCAAATGATATTAAAAGCATTGAAAAAGAAATATCAACGCTCAAGTTTCCCAACTAACTCAGCACCGATATCCATGGATAATAATACCATATTAGACGACATTCTCGACAATTTACTTTATTATTATCAAAGAGGGTGGATATGACAGACTATACCCTAATATTTACACAAACCCGTTGCCCTCGGTAAATGGTGAGCTACTGTTTGGATTTTATTGCCAGAACATCGCTGCACAAAAAATAACTTTATAGATTTATATGAATCATTTTGTGGCCATCAGGCTTGAATTTTGTGGCCATCAGGCTTGTATATATTTATTAGGTTGTAGCCTAAATGACAACCACGTTAAACAATTAATATTATTATTATTATATATAATCATTGCATATCAAATATTAATTTTTAACGAATAATTTAAATTTTTCAGTTGTGTATCCTCTGGTTGTTTTGTGCATTGTTTCGCATTTGAAAAATCTATGTTGGCCTAATATCAACATTGTAGAAGATAAATAAACTTATCGCACGGGTCACAGAAGAGTATTAATTATAACCGATATCTCTCATATGGACCTACAAAAATGGAGCAGAATGGTAAAATGGTTGGGGATCAGCTCCTCTCAAGAGCAGAGTCGTAGGCCACCTGGGTGTGTCCTACTTTCCTACTTGCTTGTATATCAGATACACTCTCCTACATAAGGTGATAATTGTTTATAAGTGTTTATAGGCAATGGTGCCATTTTGCGTAGTTACGCTGATTTTGGCTGTGCACATCGGTTTTTGCTACCTAATAAATTCTTCTATATAAGACAGTGTTGACTTTGTGTGATATAAATAAAACGAACCCCACTTAAATTTCTAGCGAAACACCAGAATAATTCAAGTTAGCACCGTTACACTACCCTAGTTGTAGTAGTAGTCGTTGTACTATGTACAAATAACAGAGATTTAATTATTTATTTATAGGCTGATTACCGAGGTAATCGTTGTGTAGGCCAATTTCATTCATGGTCCTTTACAAAGCTAACCTATCACAGGACAATTTGATTACCCTCACTAGGGTAAAAATAGCTAGTGAGAAAAACCCACTGAGTCTGGGCAGACAATTGACCTTTTTCCATTCACGTCACCGGTTCCAGATGTCTACATATGAGCTACATATGTTGCATACGCCACTAAGTCTATGGAAAGTCAATGGTTATTTACAATGAGATGACAATATAGTGGGGAGGTAAGCGACATAGAGATCATATATAGAGCATCTTAAGCACAGCAAAGGTCAAAAGGAAAAAGCCCTAACAGAACCACAAGGGCTACTCAGACCCATGGGAAATGGGGTTTAAGGCGATTTCAGACCGAAAAAGCCACAGTTGGTATACTAGTTGCAGCGGGAATTGAACCAGGGACCCCTGCATTAAAAGTCAAACGCTCTAACCACTATACCAACTGTCCCAGGGTGGTGTGACATGTTAACTTGAATTTTTCAGGTGTTTTGCTAGGGCCTAACAACAGAGATAATAATGTATTGTAGTATAGTTAACGTGTCACGCATATTAATGAAATTATGTCAATCAACATTTCGGCTAGTTAGTGTAAATAGGGTCGGCTTGGACAAATTTCATTTGTGCTCAGTGAATAAAACTATTGCCCGGATTCGATCCCTCTACCTTCTGGTTCGGATGCCGGCGCTCTACCATTGAGCTATCCTATATCCAGATGCCAACTGTTTGATCACATCATTTATCTTTTAAAAAATCAACTACAGGAAGGTGTTTGATATAAACTCCTTAGAATGATGATCTTCAGAATGCATGCAACATGATCTTATGTTTACAGTATTCAAAATTTACTGTCAGTATATTCAATTTATTTGGAAAATATAAATATAGAAATATTTGACCTTCCAGATCACTACCGATTCCGTAAAAAAATTTCCAAAAATTTTTTAATTTCATTATTTTAATTTTTTGCACTTGTGAAAAGGTAAAGAACACCAGCTTTAATTTTTACAAACTGGACAGATATTAGAGTTTGGGAGGAAGGTTCAGTATGACCTTTTTTACATTTTTGTTGGTGGTAGTTAAGATTTCATGAAATAATTCAAGTATATCACATAATCCTTGGCAAATTTTGAGCAGTATATCATTTTGAGCAGTATAAATTATCACAAAAATCAGATTTGTACATGGTACAT
>WURV02182619.1:0-13113 GCA_011762755.2 Epimenia babai | reverse complement strand
CGCCTTAGAGACATACTAGTTATTAGGGCGCCTCCCAAACAAATGTATTATTATTATTATTATTATTATTATTATAACATCAAAGGTTAGTTAGTCAGTTATAAATAGGCTGATTGCCAAGGTAATTGTTGTGTAGGCCATTTATGGCCTTTCATGTCGTTAATAAACGGCTCTTTATATTGTGGTTAATACGACAAACGGATTAGCCTCACTTATAAGGGGGGGGGGAATACATAATTTGAAAAATCCAGTGAGTCTGGGTAGATAATTAACATTCTTGCTTTCACGCCACTGGTTACAAACGTCTACAAAAAGGGCTACATATGTCACATACTCCGCTAAGTCTATGACAGTTAATGGTTATTTACAGTGGAATGACGACATAGCGGGGAAGTAAGACATAGAGACCATACATGGAACATCTGAAGCACAGCGAAGTCAGAAGGAAAAAGCCCTAACAGAAAAACACTGCAAGGGTTACACTGCTTCCGGTTAATCATATCAACCATAAATTTGTAGCGTGTCTTTGATAGCCATGTGTTAAAAGGGCACTATAAATCAATAAAATTGCATTTCATTTCATTTCGTTATCCACACCCCCATGGGCATAAGGGTTTAAGGCTCTTTCTGCATGAAAAACGCCACAGGTAGTATACTGGCTAGAGCAGGAATAGAACCAAGGCTTCTGGATTCAAAGTCGAATGCGCTAACTGCCCCTTAACATCAAAGGTTAAAAAGTGATTTGTTTGCAAACTTGCATGATAGAATATAAATCTCCTTAATTACTACAGTATCGCATGCAACATCAGCACTATTGCCCATGCAAAGGGGGTTTACATGTCACAACCCAATAATTCTGCACTGCAACAGGGGAATACAGGGGGAGGTTTATCTGTAACACTCTGCCACACTCAATGCTAGGGTTTCTCTATCCAGATGGAGTGATGTAACGGTCTCGAGCGGAGTGATAACCCAGATGCCATCTGCAACTTTACTGGACTTTTAGTAGGGAATCCAGGTACAGGAAATCACACTTTGTGTTACACCTTCGTCTCTGAGATGCGCAGCTTCAAGCACCAAAATATGAAGATGTTCCGAGCTCAGGTGCCGACACTGTTACCTCGGCGGCATCTTTTACTAGAGACAACCTAAAATATTAACTCAAAATGTAAAAAATCAATGTGTATAGCCCGCAAAAGCTGGACTAACCTAAGCTATCTTCACTTTTATGATGGGAGTATTCAGATGCGCGGGATGGATAAATGATTTGCTGATGCTACTGTTATCAAATACAATCAATAAATATCTGACAAAGTGCACTGATATATCTACCAGGCCTCACAAATCTCATGACAAGGGTGTTAGATTCCGAAAAGTACCGTGATGAGATAGTACATATGTTTTTCCTACGATTTGCTAGAGATATTGTTCCAGACCTTAGTTTAATGACAATGTATCACGGAGCTAGAGTGATTAATGAATACATACATGATCCAACCATGAATCCTATAGCATCAGCATTCACGTTTTCTGGACTAGCCTATAGCACATTGATGGGCTAGGCTATTTCAATTGCAATAATTAGTATAATACTGAGTGGAAGCCTATCATTCATCATTTACGACCATATGTCATGTAATATATGCAATCAATTGCGTGTTAATAACGGCAAATAATTGAGCTAAACCCATCACAGGAATATGAGCAGCTGTCCCCACATCTCATACCATTGGCATATTAATGTCTATTCACTCGATTAAAATTTCACTAACTTACGACAACTACGTCCAGTATTAGAAATTTTATTACTTTAGTTTCCCATGAAAATTCGTTATGCGGTGTGAACACAGACGGGATATACGGACAATATTAATAATTCTATCATGCGAACGCGTGGCAAGATAAATGGACAGAGGATAAGAGTGTCTTATTGAAGATCGTAGGTTGCGGGAACTCGTAACGCGACAACAGCACTCTTATGGCACAAACAGAGTGTACAGCAGATGTTCAGCGAGTACTGAAGCGGCGAAATCGATAAGAAAATCTACAGTCCATGTGGCTACTTCGGGTATTTGACAGAGCTGATCAGATCAGAAGTATAATTGTTGAGTGAAGATAACAGCTTGAAAGGTTATAAACTAGGGTCGATCATGTAAGTAAATTGTACCCAAAACGTACGAAAGTTAACCTAAAAATAGCGTATCTAGGTACTAAAGTGTAAAATATCTCGGTGTAATCAATGCTGGAATAGCATTCTACACACCTTACTCTTTATTGTATGTGGGAATGTACTTGGTAGGTGAAAAATATCCATGCCGCGCGTGATTTAATGAACGTAGTACCGAGAAGGTAACGGATTATTTAGTCTCCTGGCAAACGTGCACATTGCGTCCAAAGTGACAAGCCGTGGTAAAAACGCGGGATCCGGAGAAATTGGAGTCATGACCCCTTGCAGCCAATCCTGAGCAGCCATGCAAAGAACGAGGGTGAAATCAAGTCCAACATGATTAAGGCGCATTTATTGGCAACGTCGCCGACCGAATGGGCATACATTCAACCATCCCGTCACAGTTGAATTATATGCATTAATCAAACGTACATCTACTGCATCGAGCAAACGTAATAGCCGTAGGCTATGCGTAATAGATTCGTCGGTGCAACGAAAAGCTAATAGACACTGGCATCTATCTATCTGAATTTGTCTACATACAATGTCAATGTTTCCGTTACTCTCCTCCTCTACGCCATCTCTGTACGCCAATGAAAAAATGTTACCGATGTATAATTCGATAAAATAGCCAGTAATCCGGAATGTTCTGTTAAAAAAGGGTTTTTGCTTTATTTCAGTGAAAATTTCAGTCACACTTATAATATAGACTCATCATTTCTTTAACAAATTGACTGATAACCCATTTATTAAAGAATCTTCCTCAAAATTCAACCACAAACATTTTGCCAATTTCCTTCAGATGAAAACGAGAAAAGAATCTTAGCTTTGTGCGTATTCAAACTCTCAGCCTCTTGCATAAAAGTTTAAAGGGCCGCGTATCAACGACTACACCATTAGCATCGACAAAATTTACCTAAGTGATCAAAATTAAACTGATAAGCCAAGAAGCCAAGTTATAAAAATCAGTCAGATGAATGATTAATTCTATCAAAATTAGCTGTTGTTGAAGTTGAGAGAGGATGCCTTTCGTAAGTAACCTTATGAAAAGATGCCTTTTCATACAAACATGAACATTTTCTTAAAGTTAATTTCAGACATACAAACAGTAGTAGTATTGTCCATAAATAATGCTATGAGGAAAAAAGGAGAAACATGCACTTATATAAATGCAGATATATAAAGCATATCACTCTACCGATCAAGCATGTGTCGTAATTATACGTGATGGATCAGTGAACTACCCGTGAAGACAGCAGTCCCATCTATACAGACTTACACTACACACCTACAAAGAAATAGATGGAACAGCGTCATGCTGCAATAAGAGTCTGTGTTCTAGTTTTTAACCGCATATGGAATATTTATTGGAACTCAAAATATTGTTTACAAAACAATAATGTATTAATGTAACAAGAAATGTCGAATTCTGAAATATGATAAAGTGCAGTCGATATTGTTGTTACTGTATTTGATTCACGCAAAATTCTAATTTATTCAAGTTGAATCCATTCGTCATATAAGCTGCGCTAGTCACTATCAGTCAGACGGTACACTGGTATTCCATATCCCAGGGCATGGATTCCTACTATAAATGGAGACAGCCTGTAGGTTAGTGGGTAGGCTATTTAGTGACATGGACATTAGACTTTTAATGTCCTCAGAGATAGATATCACCCGGACTGCGATCGCTCCGTCTTGCGAACCATGAATTCTCCTAAGACATCGCGCAGACGGCCATTCTGAGCTCAATGAAGAGTGTACAAAATACGATTGCTGGTAAACGTGACAGTTCTCCTATATACCAGAGATGCTTCTGTCATTGAGGAACTGGAGATATCGCCGGACATTGAGATTGTGTTAGAAAATATAGCCAACTTCCACATGGACGAAAGGGTTCGTAAGATGAAGGCAGGAAAAAGCAAGATCGCAAAATGATAGGTAAATATAAAATAATACTTGTTAGACATTTGCCTTCCCATTCTGAGAGAATGCTGCATGGAATCAGTAAATTTAGGGAAATCTGTTAGTTGGGGAATCTACCTGGATGATAATCCAAATGGGCCACGGTTCAACTTTGCCACTTTATTGAGCAACATTATCCTTCGTCTAACCATCGTCATACATTCCTAAAAAAATGCGACATCTGTATTCTCACTACTAAATATCACAACCTCCATTATGCCATAGCACATATCTCTGGTCCATTCAATCCTCAAGCTATACAAGCGCCATCATTAGAATTTGCGAGTGCAACAACATTTACGAATACAAACACGTTGATTTTGAACCGATAATCGAGTTGTAATCTAATGCCATCACCCTTTTATGTATTTTGTAATACAAAATCGTTTGTAATAAATACTCATGTCTGCTGTCGACGATGACTGTCCAAGGATCAAATTGCAGCTCGCAATGGAGAAAAACGATATCGGCGTCAACAGTTTCGGGGATGGCCTGAATCGAGTACTCTCGGGAAATTATGCGTGGACTTATGAGATAATTGGATGGCCTGATTAGAATAGGCAAGGTCATGATGAATATATGACTTGACCACAGATAGTCCGAGCATTAATTCGGTGGAATATTACATGGTTAATCATGAGTCAGTATAGGGTATCATATAGGATTATGACATGTCACAAGCTGAAAGGGTTCAAAATCGCAATTGGTCAAAGATTAACGCAACATGCCCCGTAGTAACTGTGCAAAGTGGGAGTTAACAGTTCAGAATCACGTGGCTTAATATCGTAAATTTTGGTCTCACAGTGAATATCAATTAATAATTATAAAACAATTTAATGGTCGACAGGATCAAGTTATTGCCCATCTATTAACCCTTACCACACCAACATCTGTACATCGCATTACTATAGCAATACAATTCTATGACAACAGAGTGCTGAGGGTAAAAATACATTTATATATTCGAAAATTAATAGAATTCTCTATGAAATTTAGGGTGATTTTTTTTTAAATTAAATCTTTTCCCGTTAAAGTATTTTGTCCAGAATTTTTTGAATATATTGTGAGGGAAATTATATTTTATAGCACACATTCTGTAAAATAAGAAAAATGTTACAATCACATGTCTGAAATCACAAATGAATACCATAAAATTATTATACACAAAACAAAAATTTCAATTGGAACTACGATGGGATAGCCACATAACAGAGATGGCATGATTTAGCAGATTTATAAATAGTAAATCGACTGAAATTTAATGGATTCAAACTGGTTAATTGCAAGTCATATCGTATAGTTTTGTTAGCCCAAAAAGGATTAAGAGATTTTGAAGGAATTTCCAATACTACTTTGACACTATTAATATTTTATCATATTTAATTATAAATAAATATCGTATTATCTGTATCATTTTATTTTTCTTCATCTAGATAAGGTATTTTTCAAACCTCTTTATGATATAAGCAGTTACAGACTTCCTCACAATTATTAATGAAAAAAAATGTTCATTAGAAAAAGTCAATTAATCTCAAACGCTATTACCTTTTTATTATCTTGTGCATTTTCTCTTACTTTACAAGACTAATACGGCCTACTACGTTAGCCTCTATTTCTCTAGAGCCAACATGTCTGCTGTGCGCTAAGTGGCTTACCAAAGTTGCACAAGTACAACTACGCACAGCCCACGAGTTTGTGAAGATATAAGATTTACGTAGTGAATAAAAATTGCATACAATTTAAAATACACAAAATAAATTCGAGATTGAACAAATAATAATAATAATAAATAAACAAGAGGCCTCAAGACGCTCACCTGAAAAAAGAGGAAAATAAAGGGACGAAGACAGAACAAGAGGCCAAGGAAGCCGTCTTGATATTAGAACGAGAAGACAACAAGGAGACTGCTTGACATCAGAAACAAGAGACCTGACAATACCCATTACGATACTGAAACAAGACAAGAGACCAAAGAGACCCGACAGTACCCATTACGATACTGAAACAAGACAAAAGGACAAGGAGACCCGACAATACCCATTACGACACTGAAACAAGAAAATACAGATTTGTGGGAAAAACCTAGGCTGAAATCACATCTACCGTAATTGCCAAAATAGAGATGCCCTAATCAAATCTGAATGAGATCCACACAGACAATATCTGTAAAATGGCAGACCTTCGCACTCAGCAGATATGGAGATAAAATGGATGGACAACGTACAAACTCGATCAGAAAGCTCACCGAGCATAAGCACAGGTGAGCTAAAAAATAGTATAAAAAGCGTATTCAAGGGTCAATGTATGAAAATATATAACCTATTATAATATTTATGGTCGTAATGATTTCATCTACTCTGCCTTCGACATCTTATAATCCAAGGCAGGCGTGCACTTATCATCTCGATAAGTGTAATGGAAAATCCAGCATAAGAGTTCTTCAGTCGGATTACTGTTTGAGAGGTTTTTGTGCGTATACCGTTAAGATGGTAGAAATGACGAATCCACATCTCGAGTGTATAGCGAACATCTGACGATGTTGGTTTACATGCTCTGTCCACTGAGTAGTATATTCATACTATAGAATAGCGCTGGCCAACTAGCAGCCTGTCACAAAGTCTAACCAATTAGATATATTAAGTAAAGCTAAAAGATAAAACACGACTAGATGATATAATTATGGCTTTGCTTGATCCATTTTCTGGCTATTTATTAACCTATAGCACTCTGTTGTCACAGAATTGTATTGCTTCAGTAATGTGATGTATAGTTGCCAGTGTGGTGAAGGTTAATATTTAACTACTCTACTATCTAATATTTTGGGGGTCTGGGTATCCCTTGCAGTGTGGTTCTGTTAGGGATTTTTCCCTCTGACGTTTGCTATGCTTCAGATGCTCTATATATGATCTCTGTGTCGCTTACCTCCCCGCTATGTCATCATCTCATTGTAAATAACCATTGACCTAGAGGAGTGTGCGACATATGTAGCTCGTATGTGGACATCTGGAACCGGTGGCATGACTGGAGAAAGGTCAGTTGTCTGCCCAGACTCGGTGGGTTTTTCACATTATGTATTTAACCCCCACCCCTTATATAAGTGAGGCTAATCAAATTGTTGTGTTAACCACATAGGCTAGCTTTGTAAAGGGCCACGAATGAAATTGGACTAAACGATTACCTCGGTAATCAGCCTATAAATAAATAATTAAAAAATAAAGCAAATAAGACCAGAATAAAAAAAAAATGATTGAAATGCATTAAGATCAAGTTTGAGAAGTGAGGTACAACTTTACGTTTAGTTAAAATCACAGGAGATATTTTTTTGCCATCGGAACTTCTGCACTGCAGCATAAAATCTACCGTAAGATTATCACTTGTTGGATTGTGGCTATTCAAGGGGGAACAGGGTTTCATATATTTCATATTGTTGATCTGTCAAATGTAGCTAAGATGAGACAATGAGTAGACGCGACACAAACCCCTGATGCTGGCGCAGTTTATAGAGATCGCTGTACACTCGAGGACAAGCGCGACACTTCAGTTTAGTGTCGGGCGAATGGCGATGAATGTGTCGCCGAAAATTGTACAGGTGTCGAGTCGCGTACGCGCAATCGCTGCAGCTGTAGACGTCGACGTGAGACGCCGGTTGCGATTGCAGCGAGAGGTGAGTGATGACCGGGGCGTCGTGCGAGATGGACGATGGCAGCTGAAAAAGGGACGACACGGCGCGGTTTTTTTGATGTTTGACGAGTCAGGGAGTTGTCTCGGCGCCAGTGGTGCAGTGGTTAAAAGCGTTGACTTTCATGAGAGAGGTTGCGAGTTCAAATCAGCACAATTCTAGGATTTTATCCCGCCTCTTCCACAATAGGAAATAAGCAAGATTTTCTTGCTTGAATATTGAGAAAGATTCGTCGTGAAATGGTTTATTATAAAAATATCTTCAGGATGTAACAGGGCGATGTTGTATGTGCGACTGACATTCAATTACAATAATTACACAGAAGCACCAAAACCTTACCTTTTCCTTTTATTAACATGGATTTTTCTAAAATTTGTCAGGGGGTTATTTGGCTATTTTGTTCATGCGACTGATATTTGCTCGAATGATAAGGTAGTACTGGTAGGTCGCCTTCGCCTTATCCACAGACAGGTGCAACGTGTTAACGACGTGTTGATGTTTCAAGTTTATAAATGATCAATAATGGTCTGAACATCGGATTAAGTTGGCTGGAAAGAGTTGGTTATGTGGAGCGGATTGTGTTTGATTTGGTTGTGTAACATTTGCCGATTTATGTTGGCTGCAAATGGTCGGTTTGGTAAAGTTGGCCGCATTAAGATGGCTATGTAAAGGTCGGCTATGTAAAGATCGGCTATGTGAAGGTCGTTACATAAAGTTGGCCGTGTGAGCGTGGACTGCGTGCAGTTCGTTGTTGGAGAGAAATGCACACAAGAAAACGTCACCTCTAATAGGGCTCGAACCCATGACATCCAGATAACTGGCCTGGTGCTCTACCAACTCGGCTACAGGGGCAAGTTTTCTCCTGTGCATTTAGGTAACACCGTTTCTAAGAACCACTGATGACCAAGTCTGTATATCATGCCAGCGATGTACACAGATATCTGCAACAAGTTTGATGCACTATAAACTGATTTGCTGATTTCTTGCGGTGTTTTCTATTAACATCCCGTAGTGTAAAGGTTGTCTCATAAAGCTATCTCTGTGATAAACCTAAACCTGGAGACGGTGCGTAGAGATGTGGCGGCGGATGTTGGAGACTTTCGGTGATCTGTATGTGCAGAAACTGCAGGCATAAGTGCCGTCTGCCAGCTTGGATATCAGCCGGTCTGCTTCGTCATCCAGGACTGCGACGATGTGTTGACTCGCGCTGCTGTGTATGGTGCAGGACTTGTTAGGGAAATGGAATCGAAATCAAAGAGACATTCGCAATGAATGACCTGCGCTGTCTACAGAGGTGTATGGTGCAGGACTTGTTAGGGAAATTAAATTGAAATAAGAGACATTTGCAATGAATAACCTGCGCAGTCTACATGTGGTTATAGTGCAGGATTACGATTACATCCTTTATGGATGTCATGTTCACAATGATCTGCACACTGCGCAGTCCACATCGGGCTATAAAGCAGAATTACATGTACTCGCAGAGTAAACACATTTCAGCAATTTTATCGGTAGTATGTAATGCTGTTGATATGCCTAGCTTTGACTACGAGAATCCTACTGGAACATTAATGGGAGTTAACCACAACCGTGAATCATTACTGCAGAGAAATTATATTTCGCCAATGGAGGGGCAGAGCTATAAAGGCGGACATTCTTCTAAGAAATATTCAAAACATATGGAACACACGGAAATTTGAAGTATGTTGCATGCCAGCAATATACAAGAATGTTCTAGAATGTCCTAGAATGTTCTAGAATAGAATGCAGCCGTACGTTTAAACACTCTACAACCTATCGAGGGCGTCGTCGTTGCCATCGGGCAAGTGCGTGCGTACATGCCGCTTTACGCTGAACAAACGTCTGCCCGTATAGCTGCAGTGGGTGCATCTGTACGCCGTCGGTAGGGTGCGGTCAGCAGTGGTCAACGGTAAGGTGCGGTTGACGCTGGTAAGCTGGCAGTAATAGAGATGAACACAGCAAAATTGCAGTATACTACGTAGCTCGGGATTTCCCTACTATTTATTTTGTATTTAACATGTATGTATGTACTTATAGGGCTGATTACCTAAGTAATCGTTGTGATAGGCCATCCTGGGCCCTTTACAAAGCTAGTCTATTAATGTGGTTAACATGACAATCTTATTAAAGGTAAAGGTAAAGTACGACATTTATAGACCGCAAGAATCAGTCAATAAAGGTTGCCAAGTTATCAGCCAACATGCGGTTTACAATGAAATGTTATTGGCAGCTATTCAGCGCACATACAATACCTTCAATACGCACATATCACCTCTGCCAAGGATAATATCGAGCATCTACTCATTTTGGAGACGGGTTTACTCCAGCAATCGGGGATAAATGACTTGCTGAGGATCACCGCAGAAGAGTCGACTGGTGGGAAGTTTTGAACCCGCTACCTTTCAGTAACGAGTCTCGTGTTCCTACCACTCGACTAACTGCTTCCCCAAGTGATTAGCCTCACTTATAAGGGGTGGGGGGAGAAACACCTGGTGTGACAAATCCACTGAGTATTCAACATAGTGAATTACTAAAAATTATTGAAAAAATGCGAGATCCTCTAGGGTCCTCTGGTTGGGCCAGGTAGGCTACCAAATATCTAGTAACCTAATTAGAGTGTGAATATGCTTATCATTTTGCTGATAAAAGACACCGAAAGGAAAGTCGACCAGATAAGATAGGAGATGTTGAGGTGGAAGTAACTCTCTGATAAAATTAACGTCAGGTCCATAATGTCCATACCGTTTGTAAACCTTGTGTCGAGTCATGAAGATTTTGTCTTGTGTCCTGTGCCTTTTGTATCGGGTCATGAAGATGTTTTGTTGCGCCCTGCGCATCTTGTGTTGTGTCCTGCGCCTGCACCTTTTGTGTAGAGCCATTAACATGCTGTGTTGTGTCCTGCGCCTCTTTTGTAGAGTCCCGAAGATATTGTTTTGTGTCCTGCGCATCTCGTGTCAAATTCTCTATATCTTGTGCAGAGTCACGCAGATCTCGTGAGAAGACATGTTCATTTTGGGTTGAGCAATGCAATTGTTGACTCGAGTAATGCATATCTTGTTTCATCAGGTCATGTAGATTTTTGGTTAGGCCCCAGGAATCTTGTGTCGAATTATTCTCGTTTTTGTTCCCGGGAATTTGCTCCCGGGAATCTGGTGTAGAATTCTCATTTTTATTTAGGTCCCAGGAATCTTGTGTCAAATAATTCTCATTTGTATCTAGGTCCCGGGAATCCTGTGTCAAATTATTCCCATTTTTGTTTAGCTCCCGGAAATCTGGTGTCGAATTATTCTCATTTTTATTTCGGTCCCAAGAATCTTGTGTTAAATTATTTTCATTTTTGCTTAGGTCCCAGGAATCTTGTGTCGAAATATTCTCATTTTTATTTAGGTCCCGGGAATCTTGTGTCAAATTATTCAGGTTTTTGGTTAGATCCCGGGAGTCTTGTGTCGACTTATTCTCATTTTTGGTTAGGTCATGCATATCCTTTATCGGGTCACGTACATCCGCATAGGTACTGAAGAAACGCATATCTTTAGCCACGACCCGAGATTCTAGGGTTGCTACAGACATTTCTTGAGCTGAAAAACGCACCTTTGTTGTCGAATCAAGCATCGACCTGGTCGAGGAATACGTATCTACGGCCGAATCATGCCGGGACGGAGTCGGCTCGTGTGTATCCCGTGTTGAATCACGGACTTCGCAGCACCATCTACCCAGTTCATCCCGCTGCCTTTGGTTAACCACGATTCCATCGCGCCAATCAACCATATATCGCCCATCGGTGACTGGACTCTCCGCGCAAGCGTCAAAATCTGTTTCTTTATCCGCTACGAAATTCGACGAATCGAAGCGATCAGAAATGATTCTTTCTCGAGTAAAGTCACTATGAACACCATCTCCCTCTGTAACCGGACCAATCAACTCATCTCCACCACGCGCCCGGCTATCGTAGCATGATAACAAATCATCCCGATCCACCGAAACCCGATCCACCTCCGAAGCATTCCCATCATGCTTCCAGCACGCGGCACTAACTCGACAGTTCGGCTGAAGAGAAGATATTTCAGCTGAAACCATATCCAGCTCTTCCAACTGATGACTGTCTTTCTTGAGAGACCTACCCGTCGGTTCAAGGCTTGACATTAAGTCTCCAAAATCACCCATTTCAAATTTCAGACGATGTTCTGGATTGTGCCTAATAGAAGAAGGTATTTCGTTGAGCTCCGAGGTAAACTTTTCACTCGTCAATTCTGCAGATGAATTGACCTTCAAACGCGGTGAATCGAATGCACCTTTACCACAACCGATTCGATCTTCATGGACACAAAAGATACTTTTTCGGCGACGTCTTTTCTTGCGTTTAACGGCAATTTTCTCTATCTTCACTGGTTTTTGCGCAGTTTCACAAGATACGAATCCACGAACTCCGTCATGCACCGAAAATGGCACTTCGGGCTTTAGTAGAGGGATGCGTTCGTCTACGTCGGCCCACTTTTTTGAGTATTCATGATCGATGCTTGCGTCCTTTGAAAAATCGTCACATTTAGGCAAACCATTCTCAAAGGTGTTCCAGGTCACGCCCGTTGGATGCGAAACATTACTTTTGCTATCACAATCGGATGGAAGTGCATTTAAGAAAAACTTTTTATATATCTTATACTGGAAGCCATTGTTGTCGTAAGATATCGCAATGGGCGAATTAAAGGTACTGTCCATATCTTGTAACTGGTTGAAGGCACCCAGGTCACACCGTGCTGAGATCATTCACCAAAAATAACAACAAACACTATTGGATTGCTATAATATAAACCTATGACATGAACACCATCAACAAATCAATTAATAGATAAGATTGATGATTCACACAAACTTTTGTATATCATAATGATATTTTTGCATCTACATGGTTTTCCAGAAAGCATTCGACAGTGTTCCGGATCAGAGGTTACTAAGCAAACTTGAGGCATATGGGGTCAAGGGGAAAGTTCACAGATGGATGTCACAATTTTTAAACAATAGAAAGCAAAGAGTAGTGGTTAATGGGGAATTCTCTGACTGGACCAAGGTGATTAGCGGCATAACACAAGGCAGTGTCTTAGGGCCAATATTATTTACGATTTTTATAAATGACATAACAGACGGGATATCGAGTAACATAAAAAATATTTGCGGATGACACAAAATTGTACAATGTTACATCAGATAAATATTCGAGGAATTTTCTGAAGGAGGATCTTGGTAATATAGTCCAGTGGTCTGAGAAGTGGCAATTACCGTTTAA
>WURV02182608.1:0-13114 GCA_011762755.2 Epimenia babai | reverse complement strand
GTTTCCATCCCACTCGACGTTGTGTTTCCATCCCACTCGACGTTGTGTTTCCATCCCACTCGACGTTGTGTTTCCATGCCACTCGATGCTGTATTTCCACGAAAATCTTGCTCATTTTCTATTGTGGAAGGCGCGGGGAAAAATTCCTGGTTTGAGTTGGTTGCAACCTCTTGCATAAAAGGCAGCACTTCTAACCACTACACCACTGGCACCAACTAATGATGGCAAAACTTTAGAAGTTAATAAAAATACACAGTTGATGTAGGTAATTGAATGCAGACCATATTATTAAAGGATTTCTTCAAAAGAATCTGGAATACCAAAAGACTTGCGTTGCATTCCTCTGCAGGATTAAGCTCACGGCATCATAATCACAATAATAACAGTGATTGCTTTATCGGACATATCCGTCGTGACATATCCTAATTGCACATCCAATTACACTGTCAATTTTCCATCATGGCTCTACTTTCTCAGAGTCACACTTACTATATAAATGCTGATCACAATAATGAGGTATTCCAAGGCAAAATTGCCATCATTCTTTATCATTACGGGTTGCGTCGCGCGGTCGTTCGAGTCCCCCTCCTCATTTCCTCTTCTAAACTATATATTATTAAAGCAATTGTAGATTAATTTCCTTCGGTGTGGATGACGGGGGTTTCTTGCCAAGATGCCTAATGGTCATAAATCATTGTGAGACCGCGATCATGGATTACAAATCGGCATGCTGCATTGAGCTACATAATTGGTTGCTTTTTGACCGTTGATACATTAGTCGTCTGCCGCGATTCAGTAAGCTACTGGATTCATCAGTCCTACATATTTATGAGTAGCTCGCAGATCTGCTGCCATTCGCAGTATTTTTCGAAAGTTATCGATAATTCACGGCAGCAATTTATTGATTTATTTGTGGATGAAATTCTGCTCTAAATATTAGTTAATGGAAAATACAATCATTGAAAACACTATTTATGCCTTGGTTTCTTACTCAATTAACTCTAATCATAAATACCATGTTTTCCTAGTTACTTTTTGATGAAAAAGAGTGAAATGTAAAAGTGCGCACAGAAATTACATCGTTAAATTTTGTTTGACAGTTGATGACAACGAATGGAGAGCAAAGTATAATTAATGAAAGTCTTTGATATCACAGTATGCAACTATTAGTATTGCATAATATTGCACAAGTTTAGACAAAGATCGGACAAAGGTGCATTTCATGATTTCATTAACCCTCGTTGGTATTCAGCCAAAATCATTTGGGTATGACTATCGAGGAATTGCGATGGTGTTTGTATCGTGCTTCCAACTCCTTCATTATACAAGTCAACATGTTACCTATACATAGAGCCGTGCTGCTGCCTGGCTGCACTGGAATCTTGCTGAATGCATGCTTGTCAAACCCAATTACTGCGATGTATGCGCATCAAATGAAACGGCATATTCCGCAATGAAACGAGATGTTCCAGCATTTTATAAGTTACTTTAGTACCTCATCATACGACAAATAATTAATCATCTATCATCTTATAGACAAAATACCGCAATAAAATAACAATTTAATTCATTTTATATAATCAATATTTTAGATTATTATTTTTAAATAGATGCTCAAGCGTTTAAAAGTAAGAGAGTAAGACAGCAAGAAATACTGTATGATTTCACTGCATGGGCAATATATATGGCTTCTCATGTATTAGAATTACTACGTAGGTAAACCAGTGTTTTGATTATATTATGATCCTTACAAGAAAAAACCACATATCAGCTTTTTTCTTCATCTTTTACCTCGCTGATTTGATCAATCCTCCACCTATTACATGGCTGCTAATAAGCCGCACATTTACTAAAATTAGTGTGTGGTGCTATTTTTTTTGATAAAATTTGTCGGGTGTGTCACGCGTAGTCTTCCGTTACATATATTGTGGGTACCGGGAGATAGGGTGATCGTAGAAATACTGTGAATTAAATTATTTATTGCTGTGGAAATTGGTGGTAAGATGCTCTATTGGTTGCTAACAATTTTAGCCTTGTCAAATAACACCCTGTTGACCTCTGATCTTATAGTATACCATACAGGGGGTAGGGGGCTATTAGTCGAGTTGTAGGAAGACTGGATGTAACTGAAAGGTTGTGGGGTCGCCCACCGGTTGACGTTTCTGTGATGATCTTCAGCAAGTCCCCTAATTTATCCGCGATTGCTTCAGTAAACCAGTCTCCAAAATGGTTAGCTGCTTGATATCATCCTTGGCGGGGTCATATGCAAATCTCGAAGGTATTATATATATGCACTGAATGTCTACCAAAAATATTTCTTTCTTCAACCGCATCCGGGAGCCTTTATTGGCTGATACTTGCGGTCCGTAAATGTTGTACTTGACCTTTTTTATATGGGACATTTTGCGATTAAGTCATGTGGTTGCCTAGGGGCTGTGTGACATTGTCAAGTTTCGGATTCTCTCTGGAAGGTCTGTACGTCACTCAGCCCTTTTCCATCTCCTCATCTTACTATAGATATCATCACCGATTGCGTAGTGCTGCATATGTATGTTATCTAGTGGCGTTCGAAACCAGCGGCATTAATGGACGAATGGACAGTTACTTACTGTCTGTCCAGACTCGGTGGTTTTTCGCAACGACGAGTTCCCCACTTTAATTAGCAATTCTTGCTCAATGTCTCTATGGAAAATAAAAATTTAATAGTCAAGAGTTGCCAGAACGTTTTGATGGCAACAAGTTTTATGTAGATTTTCTTTATAACAGGAAATGTGCATATCTCTTGGTTTGATTCAGGAATAATGCATATTTCCTGTTTCATTCGGAAGATTTGTGGATTTCCTGTAATAAACCAGGAGATATGTATACTTCCGCAGAAATTATTTAAAAATTATTGCACATTTCCTAGAAATTAATTTGAAGAAAAACAGGCAACAGAAATATACTTAATGTTGAGTATTAATATTATACCTTATTTAACCCTTACCATACTGACATCTGTAATTCGCTTTAATACAATATAATTCTGCGACAACAGAGTGCTAAGGGTTAACCTAAAGTTTGAGATCGATTGTTTCTATACGTTTCAGAATGTATGTTCGGCCGTTTCGGTGATAGTTGCTTGAAAGAATGTCACTGTAAGGACAGAGGGGAGGAGTGTAACAAGGAGATCGGGACATGCCGCCGGTCAGGCTGCGCCAGTGGGTGGCTAGGTACTGGATGTCAAGAGCGTGAGTGTTATTACCGGTGTATGTATCATTCGTGTGTAATCATTCGATGGCTTCAGACTGGTGTCCGGCTCTCACTGCTGTTACCTATAACTAACGGCATCCCAACGAGCATTGAAGTTATTATTACTAGATTTGTTATTATTATTGGGTTACTGTTATTACTGCCATTCCTGTTACTACTATTATTACTATTATTACACTTGTTTCTACTAGTACTGTATGTTTTCTATGCAATGTTAATTTTTAATGTGTATTCGTCATTGATGTCAAGTGTGTTAGACAGCGTTGCTAATAGTGCACTCTAAATCAATTATATTCAATTTCATTTCATATTTCCTACCTTCTACGTGAAATAACGCGCGCATATTTTGTTGTTCCAAACGTATGCGTTTCATTCATTTGATTTTTCATGCAAACCACTGCGCTACATTTTTTCGCAGTCAAAATAAAAGGTACAAAATGGGCTTCGACGTATCTTTGCGGGGGTCAAAATACAGGGTGCTGGTGGTTTAATTCGACTGGAAGGCAGGTTCGACGAAGTAGAGAGTTGATTGATAAGAGCATTAGGCTCATAACCAAAAAGTCAGGGGTTTGAAACTGCGTTTATGTAATGGTCCTTAGCATGCCATAAATCACTCTTTGCTGAAATGGTACTGTCAAAAAGTCATGAGTTTGAAACTGCGTGGTCAGCTTTTATGTAATGGTAGTTAGCATGCCATAAATCGCTCTTTGCTGAAATGGAACTGTCAAAAAGTCACTGGTTTGAAACTGCGTGGTCAGCTTTTATGTAATGGTCGTTAGCATGCCATAAATCACTCTTTGCTGAAATGGTACTGTCAAAAAGTCACTGGTTTGAAACTGCGTGGTCAGCTTTTATGTAATGATCATTAGAATGTTATTTATCCCTGATTGCTGGAGTGGAACTGTGTCTATTATGGTGAGATGCCTGGTGTGATCCTACACCGATGATATGCTAGTGTGGAAAGGTGGAAAGTGTTAAATCTGCATTGAATAGACGCTATAAACACTTGTTGTAAAGATTATCAAAGAACCTTTATTAGTTGATACTTGCGGTCAACAAATCTCGTACTTTACTCTTGAGTGATTCTTTACAAATGCATGGCTATATCACTGTCATTGATTTTGACGAGTTAACCCTTACCACACTGATATCTGTGTATCAAATTACTATAAGAATACAACTCCATGACACGCAGAGTGCTAAGGGTTAAGGATAAAGATTTTCACATAGCGATTATTTAATAAAATTACTGAATATAATAATTGTTGTATCACTGCTAAAACATTGATAAAAGGTTAAATGTTGAACTCGTCGTTCCAAGTGTAACGATAACAGATCCCAGTAAATAATTGACTACAGGTGGAAATTATTGTTTTAACCCTTACCGCACTGACATTTGTACATTGCATTACTTAAGCTATACAATTCTATGACACCAGGGTGCTGAGGGTTAAGGGTAGATCAACACTAAAACTGCTTTGTGCAGAGCAAATCTATACTTAAAATTGAGAGTTCTTCGTGGAAAGTGGATTATCGACACATATCGACGCTGATGACAGATATAATGTAAGTTATCCACATCAACTGATTTTGCTAGACAGTTTGTACTGTTGAACTGAGTATAGTTCATATGACGTCGTCAGTCAAGTCACTCTCAGTTCAATCGTATCCCTTCTGGCAACGATCGCGTTGTTAAGCGATGCCACAAACCGTGAGCCCAACGCCGAAGTCGCTCCAGTCACGCTGGTTCATCTCTACTGATCTACTTTCTCTTTCATTGATTCGTCAACATTAGGAAACTGTAACCAGCTCCGATGCGATTTGCAATGATACGTCGCGTGATGATATCTAATATCTTAATGCTATGTAATAACGTTCATATTTA
Organism: Epimenia babai; assembly: GCA_011762755.2. Classification (NCBI taxonomy): domain Eukaryota; kingdom Metazoa; phylum Mollusca; class Solenogastres; order Cavibelonia; family Epimeniidae; genus Epimenia; species Epimenia babai. The sequence continues at coordinate 7,977 of WURV02182608.1, read as the reverse complement.
ATTGATGCAACTTCCCACGTTTATCCATCGACTTTTTGGGCACAAAGGAATGAACATATACATATTTTTCCTTTCATCGCCAGCATAGTTAATATCTAATTATCTTGTTTATATTATATACCGGTGTTTTCATTGATACACGGCAGGTTTTCGTGTTATTTATAAACTGTTTGAGCAGCAATTGATTCATATTGGCATATTATAGATGTATAACATTAGACTGTTTATGGGTGCATCAATACTTTGTGTACCTATTTGCATCACCTCAGATCTTTCATTTGTTCATCGCTCGAGCAGTGATGTTCATGTACGTAACGATAGTTTGGGTCACCTTGTCGTCCAGGTCATCGGTCATTTGCTTAGCTAGGATGTGGATAACGTGACAAATCGATGGGTCTGAGTGGGGAAAACACGGTGGTAAGAAGCATAGAGTTTTGGCAGAAATTTGACAGTCATTCAGTTACGCTACTGCTTCGAAATGCCTACAGACAACCTGCATGTCACACACTGCGCTATGTCTGTGATAGTCAGTGGTGATTGTTTACTATGTGATAATCACATATATAGAGGTAAGCGCCAAAGAGAACATGAAGAGAGGATCTGAAACCCTCACGTCGCGAGGGCTACCGAAACCACCTCCGCAGATATGGTTCTAGGTGTTTTTTGCCCAAAAACGCCCAAGGTTGTATTGCGGAAATTACTGTATTTTTCCATGTTTAGCGCGCACTTTTAGTGCTTACAGATCGATCTCTGAGGCAGGGGTGCGTATAATACATGGCAGCTACCATAAAAAATATCAGAAATAGAGCTTATTGTTTTTTCTTTCGAGGAAATGTCATCTGCAAATTCTGCATCGGTTTCGAAGGTATTTTCAAAGGGCGATCACTCTAGCAACTGTTTTACGAGGAAATGTCAAATTTTCGCAGGCTGTTCAATGCGTAAATATACTCAATAAATGTAATACAATTTTTTTATAATTTTTCGTTTTTCGGGAAAGAGTGCGCATTATACATGGCCGCGTACTATACACGGAAAAATACAGTAATCCAAAGTTGTCTGGACTGAATCCACACGATTTTCACCAGACATTACTTGCCACCACTTAAAAATAACAATAAAGTACTGTTCATAATATGTGAAAAAGAAAATGCAATCAAATTCAGTTTTTTGATGTATCAAATGATATTTTCATTATCATAAAAAAGATCTGACTGTAAAAGAGGAGAAATTAAAAAACTTGTAAAAATTGTCAAAAATGTAACGGTTAGCTATAAAGAATTCTTTAACGTTGCAGTAATTCACAGTAAATTGATCATATGGATATGATCAGTAATGGCCATAACAGGTTGATTTGTGGATGTCTCACTTTATTATTATTATTATTATTATTATCATTATTGGTATTCGAATAAAAATCGACACCTAAACAGACCAATAAAATGTGCTAAGTATTATTAAGTATATTGAAAAAACATACAACACAAAATAAAAATTAAAGTATTTCCTTAAAAAAATTTTCTGTAAAAATAATTGGTTCTTCGTTTAATTTGTGACTTTTCAAAAGGGCTGCTGTCTAAATGACAATACCTGCTTCCCAAACGGAGCAATACAACCTGACCATACCAATGACTTGTACCGCAAAAAGCAAAAGATTTATTGATTATTTGTGCATTAAAGTATATCAATAGCAGGGATTAATTATTTTTTGATAACGCTATGTTGATCAATTTTAAAAAACACCGCGTGGCTTTTACTATGGAGTTCAGTCGATGTTTCACTTTGGGATTAGGAACCCGGTGATGATCGACCGTGTTTTCAATTAGTTATCACTAACACAAGGCAAGTTGTAATCTCGTGATGCGATAATTATGTGGTCGTCGCGAGTCTCAATGCATCCATTAGACGTCTGCGGGTGGGAGCTTTTACCGCAGCCATACGCACGACACATCAATGTCACTTGATTTACCTGCGAAAATGATGGCTAAAGAATCGTCGTCGAGTGTTGCTGCCATTATGGCTGATTGGTCCATAACCGTTTGAGAATTACTGGAGCACACATCTGTTGTATACAGACTAACCCTTCGAGAATTACGAGAATACGGGAGCACACAGTTATTGTATACTGACTAAATTCCATCAATCATCCATAACATTGTCTGTCCGGTGTTTTTGTTCCGTCTCTATAGCACCCGGTAAAATCAGCCGAACTCTTAACGAGTTGGTCGTCGATAATTATTCTAGCAGACGACTTATTTTTATCAATTGCCATCACTAATTACATCATTCATTTCTTCCATTCCAATTTCCTTACACATTTACACCATTCTTCAACCTAATTCACATTTCAATAGAATTCCTCCATTTTTTATACAATTACGAATAATATGTTTTGATTATTTCTATTAGAATAAGTCTTCTCCTAATTTGTACATTCGACATCCTCGTTCTTTTAGCAATTTGCTAATCAGTTTCCTTCGTTGATGAATACATACGCTTGATTATCATAAAAAGGAACAGTATAATCAGAGACGCTATCCTTGGCAGCCTAATGAACCAAAAATCACCCGTGCTACCTTCGTGTCTTACAATTGTAACGTGTCAATGATACAAAAGCAATTGGTTACATCTCAGCTATCAATTTCAGTTGCTACTTCATAACTTGGCGCATCCCGAGAATATTTTTGGTCTATTCATTTATAAGGACTCAATCAAATTATGGTGTACTAAATGTCAACAAAGTTTGGATTGGGTTATGTTTGTTTTATTCCGCTCAGATTCAGTGACTCCATGAAAATTTCCATCGGTCTATACCTCGCCTACAGTACACCAATTTATAAAATTGATAGCATAAAATTACATCAGATGGCTGGATGTATGTGCTGCCATTAGTTTATTAGTTACGCCGGCAGTTTGCGGTTTGCGGTTACTTTTCTCATTTTGGCTCTTAGTAGAGTTTCTTCATTCCTTGGTAATGAAAATTCCACAACTATGTTCTTAAATTCACTTTGACTTTGAAGACTTTGCTGCAAAAAGGCAAGCAATTGATCAGTTCTGGTCCATTTTGTTTGAGTCATTGTATTAATCACAATAGAGCCTTTTTCAATCTTTCCTTGTGAGTGTAATACCTTGTCTTTTCTCGTTGTCATTGTAAATGTAAAACTAGTTTTTCAGAAGTAATAGCGGAAAATACTTATACAGGAATAAAAAAATGGCCTCAGTTTATTCAAAAATGAAACATGGTGTGTGGTCTATGTGAAATAATGGACAAAATATTTATTAGCCAATATATAAAGTAAAAGGTTTCATACTGTAAATTTATGTATAAATTTTCTGTATTGTATCTTTTTGCAAAATTAAATTTGAAAGTTAATGTGATGTATTAGATACAAATATCCTGTGATTATAGAGGACTCTATTGATTTGCAAAGTTTATATGTTTGAATGTCATTAATTAACTAAATATTCCTGTTGGAAATGGGCAGTTAATGGGTGTACTATTAGAATTAAAGCCAGAAGACTTGTTTGTTCATTGATGTAGCAACTAAAACCAGAAGACCATCCCTCAATCCTCAGTCTAGCAACTAAAACCAGAAGACCATCCCTCAATCCTCAGTCTAGCAACTAAAACCAGAAAACCCTCCGTCGATCCTCAGTCTAGCAACTAAAAGCAGAAGATCATTCTTCGCTCCGCAGTCTCACAGCTAAACAAGAAGACCCTCCGTTGTTCCTCAGTCTAGCAACTAACACTTAAAGACTCTCCTTCGATCCTCAGTCTAGAAACTAAAACCAGTAGACCATCCTTAGTAACCAACTAAAACCAGAACACCCTGAATTTTCAGTTTAGCAACTAAAACCAGAAGATTATTCCTCGCTCTACAGTCTCACAGCTAAACGACGAGACCCTCCCTCGATCCTCGGTCTAGCAACTAAAACCAGAAAACCCTCGTTTGATTCCCGGTCTTACAACTACTGTATACTATCTGTGGTGGTTTATCATGCGAAGAGTACCTTGAACTTATCTTGGTCACCATTGTACGGTGCTGATGTAAGGACTCCTTTCCTCTGATGTGGCATCCTTCGGATGCTCTCCGCACGGTTTCTTACCTACGTCTTGACTCTCTCGATTCATAAGTAATCAAGTTTTTCACTACGGTGATACCCCTCCATAATAAAGGAGCCCGATTTGCTTGTTGTGTATAGCATACTTAGGCTAGCTTTGTGAAGGGTCAGTGATAGCCATAGTCTCCACGAAGGGTTAATTAATCCATCTTATTACATACATATATACTTACATCTGAGTTATTTGCCGATGTGATTATGTTACCTCAATTTGAGCAAATGCTTCTATTCTACTAGGGTTTTATTCATCGCTTGTCAAAATGTCTATCAGATGTTCAGGAAAAATCTCTAAAAAACGTTTCCATACAATTCTCCGTTTGGCACAAGCTTGTTTACTAGCAATAAGTTATCGCTGGTAAGGTCTGAGACAGACTGGGTTAATGATTTTCTCTGGGAAGTGACGTAGGTAAGTCCTTTAGTTAGTCAGAAATTGGCTGATTACCACGGTGATCTTTGTATGGGCTACTTTTGTCCTTTTATGAGGCTTACAAGTGGTTAAAATGACAAATGGATCACCCTCAATTATCAGGGGATCGGGAAAAGCATGGTTGTGAAAAACCACTGATGCTTGGCAGACAGTTGACCTCCAACCTTTCGGTTATAAGTATGCAGTGCTGTTACCACTGGAGTAACTACTTTCACCATTACATTTATAGTGTAATCTATTCCAGTCGCTAAAATATTCACGTTCCACGTTTATATCATAATTGTTGGAGCCAGGCCGATGATATTAACAGTAATGCACTGTTCCGTAATTTACCGACTTACAAAGAAGGAAGTTTGCTCCTCTATATATACATCACATGGTGTCAAAAGGACCGATATTTTCTCCATCAATATATGTCAAGTCATTATGTCGCCACCACTTTGCATTGTATCGCTCGAACTGGGTAATTTGTAGCTGTTGACAAATCAATCAATACACAAAAGAACTAATCATAAAAAATTCGTCGTGAGGTCGCCTGTCGTTGCAGTCTATAACCTCCACACAAATTGCCTTCTCGATCTAATTAGCTCTTTCAGCTTTCACACAGATCTCATGATCATCTCTCCTCTTTATGCCTTTTTGTTGCTTCCTGCGTTTATTTTATTGTGAGGTGCTAATTGATTATCGCGGTATGTACCCCAGACGTCCCTCTGAAGATGCTTGAGCCGCTTCAAGTCACGGAACAGAGAATAATTTAATTACAGTAATATCAGCCCTTCTAAACTTACTCAAGAAAACGTAAAATCCTATTTAAGGAAGTCTTAGATTAATTTACTTATATTTGTTATTGTGAATGTGTATATATTCAATGGCAACCTCTCCAATCATTGAATAATCAGAAATATCTAAACACAGTGTAAAAGTACTAGAAATATGTGCATACTTGTAACTTATGTTAGCGTTTTTCTTTATAATTATGATAACCCCTCTGTTTTGGTTCCTTTTATATAGTTTTTTATTATTGATAGCTCTCTGTTGGGTATGCACTGGATTTAAGGGCAAATGATGGCCTACAGAATAGGTTAAGCATTGTTGGGTATATTTTATTGAGCAATGGACCATAATTAGGTTCTTGAACCAGATTCAAATATTTTCACATAAGCTTGTTACTATGGGAAGCAAAAAGTATTTTATCCATTTCCCTGCTGGCTCATGGGGGTCTGAGGCAACCGTTGAAGTGCGGTTATACAGGGGTTCTGTCTTCTGATGTGGCTGTGTTTCAGACGTTCTCTGAATGGTCTCTCTCTTCTGCTGACGTCTTCGTCATCTCGTCATCTCATCTGTAATCATCAACTCCCACGGGTTTAGCAACATGCCCAACATCTGTAGCCTATCTGTAGACACTTTGAACAGCTGCGGTGACTGAATGAAGGTCAACTCTTTCCCCGGACTAGGTTCTCCATCAGTAGGCTGTTTTCTCCCTCCCCATAATCAATGAGACTGACAGGTTGGCCGTGTTGACCGCAGGCTATCTTTAGAAAGACCAGTAATGGACCAGACAATGGTGTACTCCCCAGTCAATAGTTACCTACATAGTCTATAAATTTTGTGAAATATCTCTTATTACCGTTGACCTTTAAGATAAAGTTCATTTTTAATAGACATCCATGATTTACCTACTGATAGCAGACCAGCGCGTGACACAGGCAACTTATTTACATCCAGACGATAAATCACGATTTATCGCGACTTACATCTCCCGTGTGACCTCGATGTAATCAACGCTGAGTGTATCATTTTCTGAACCACCTGCGAATCACAGTCAGTCTTGTTCCGCCCTTCTCCGGAGAACTGCCATTGCCGGCCATTTGGTGTGATTATTAGCAGTCTGGGTAAATGATTGCAAGACTAATCAGTTTAACGGTTCTTCGTTGGTTATGATACGGTCTGATCTCACCCACAATGAAATCTTATTCAATTCCAACCGCGAGTTTGATTTTTGTTGTAACCTATTTCATCCGATGTATTCTGGCACTTATCTTATTCGACTTGTTTAATCAAAACGTTCGCACTATCAATCAGCCACATTAAACTGTTGTCTGGATGTTTGATGGCAATACCTGCGGCCCGAAATAAGCAGTATCCCATCTCTAAATGAGATTGAAAAAATGTCAATGAGATGCAAATTGTTACCTTTGCAGCCTGGAAATTTTATTCAATTCATGCACGGGAATAATGTGCTTTTAATGTTTCTTTATCCTCAATATCACCCAGATTTATTACAGGTGTCATTTCGTTAATAATAAAGTTGCATTCTTTCTGTGTTTTTGTTTTGGAGGGGGTGAGGGAACAGTAAATACTGTTAAATAGTTGGAATTGGATCTGTAAGACCTTAGTTTTATCTGTACTTTAGCCAGTATACCACCAGAGGGTTGTTTTGTGTAAAAAGCGCCTCCATCCCCATCTGCCTGTGGGGGTCTGGGTAGCCTTTGCAGTATCGCTGAGGTTGTCATCCCGCACCCATCTGCTGTTGATCATTACAGCCAGTCATTTACATCCACAGCAGCGTCCCTGCGGAACGACCTTCCTAGAAATATAAGGTCTCTTATAGACATCAATCAGTTCAAATCCACCGCGAAATATGATCAATTTGTTAAAATTTCCATTGCCATATATGATTTCCTTTGCATCGCCATATATGATTTACTTTTTTTTCAATATTTGTTCTACTTTCCACTGTGTTATTCAACATTGTTATCTATTTCGTGCTCACTGTAAATGTACATAATATTATGTAACATTGATCTGTATTACCTGTATACTGTCATGTGTTAATTGTCTATAATTTAAGTACCGGTAATTACATTATAGTCTTAGACCATTAGGCTATTGTTTCATGTAAAGTGTGTTTGACAGCTCAGCTAATAAGTGCATTTATATAAATAAATTTAATTTCATATATAATAGTACATTTTAATAATTTTTACTCTATATTGTCAGGGTTAAGCGCTATCGATTTCATTATGAAAGATCGCAATATAAAGAACATAATTATTATTTATTACTGTATCTACGACGACCTGACAGGTTAAATTTTTACTACCGTCCTGTTTTTACAGCCTGCCCCGGGGGTTACCATGGTGTACACTGTCTGAAGAAGTGTGGTCACTGCGCTGTTGGGACGTGTGACCCAGAGAAGGGGACGTGTGAATATGGTTGTTCTGCTGGTTGGACGGGGCCTCTCTGTCAGACAAGTGGGTGAAACAACCTACAATTTCATTTGTTGTCGTAATTCCAGAGGTTCTCTGACTTAAAAATTCATTAATATTTCGATATATTTATACATATATAATATATATATATATATGAGACCCACCATGTCAAAATCAGTCTGAAGTCTCAATTTGTCAATTAAGTGATTTATAAATCTC
>WURV02182597.1:0-13116 GCA_011762755.2 Epimenia babai | reverse complement strand
TTACGCTTATACCGTTACGCTTATACCGTTACGCTTATACCGTTACGCTTATACCGTTACGCTTATACCGTTACGCTTATACCGTTACGCTGATACCGTTACGTTTATACCGTTACGCTGATACCGTTACACTTACTACTAAAATAGCTTTAGCAGGTGAACTTATAGTGAACCTAACAATTACATAGACAGTAATATTTAGTAGGATTGTGACTATTTCCTAGGACCAAAGCGAGATGTGGCATCTAAATACCAAATTCTGTATACATGATTAATGGAATTCAGGCATAAATTTCAAAGTTCATATATGCAGGTTTTTTGTTGTTGGTTAGAAGTAGTCATATTTTTACCTTCCCTGTTGCCTTGATTAGTTGCTTTGATGCAATTATTAAACAACTGTTTATCAATTCCCTCATGACATCATGTTCTTAGTTGCCTTGATGACATAGCTCACCGTGATTTAATTGATTTGCCTTAATGACAAATTTACACTTGATGTCACTGAGTTGCCTTGATGACATATCTAAACTTGATACCACTGATTTGCATTGATGACATTTTACCTTTATACCACTGATTTGCATTGATGACATATTTCATCTTGATGCTGCTGACTTGCCCTGATGACATATTTCACCTTGATGCAGCTGACTTTCCCTAATGACATATTTCACCTTGACGCCGCTGACTTGCCCTGATGACATATTTCACCTTGATGCTGCTGACTTGCCCTGATGACATATTTCACCTTGATGCTGCTGACTTGCCCTGATGACATATTTTACCTTGCCTTTAAGTTGCCTCAAAACATTCTAAATTTCTTTCATGCCGTTAATTGCATAATTACGTGATTTCAGAAATGTCTCCAATTCCAACTGAACGAAACGGTATGGCAGGCCAAGCAGCGGGTTCTCGCAACTTTTGCTAAGGATTTACGTGACGGCCTAAACTATGGTTTCTACTGTCCCCCAATCAATGGTCGTGCCGGGAAGTTTCTTGACGAGGAGAGATTGCTCCGGGAATATCCACTCAAGGGACCAATCGGATTTCTCGAGGTAATTTCTGAGTTGATATAGAGCGTCAATTTGGGGAATGTTTGTTACTATGCTATATCTGCTCAACAGATATACAAACATCATTAATTTCGTGTTGCTGAGTTCTGGCATATGATACTTTATAGAATTCACCTGTTATTTACTCATTAAGGTAACCGTAGTAAAGATTTGTGACACACTTTTCATTACAGGTATATCACTAAGACAAGCATCGTACTGGGAGCTATTTCTGTCATTTTAACCAATTGCACAGTCAGCAGTTTTCTAAAAATTCCAATATGACATTTACGCCCCGAGACACGCTCCTGTCCATCTTATTGACTAGATACCGCAGTCAAGAACAATTGCATCTATTTTGTATCACTCTGTTGCTTAAAATTGACATTTTCTATTTTCAGGATTATTATAATTATAAATCAATATACTAGTCTTGCTCTAGGCTGATGCGATCAATGTTGTATAAAAACACAGTCGTGTCTAAAACCAACAGTCTGAGAATCACGGTCGATAATAGCATACACCTAATTGGGAACTTAGGTTGTCTACATCATGGGAAGACGGTAGTTCAATATGTTTGGCCCTGATTTGGCAGCAACCTGGAGCAAATAGAGTGTGATGACTTACGGCATAGTCATAGCTAAATAACTCTTGAGTACTAGAGTACTCCAATACCCATGCATTCATGCTGTAAGCATTTTATTGATACCTGATGGTAGCGGTTTTGTGTTGGCCATGGCCCATAGGAAGGACTAAACCATGTGGGCCATTAAAATATTGAATGTAGAAAAAAATGTTTTCACCATTAGGTCAAATTGTTTCTTGATTCACTTTCTTGCTCACGGTCAATCCTTACAGCAATCCCTATTTCTCATTAAATGAGGCTTGTTTCGAAATGTTTCCCATTCCTGGTCTGTCAAGAAAATGGTGATGTATAGCCACTGATTTGCTTGGAACTCTAACGAGTACTACCATCTTATTGCATCGCTCTATCGAAGATCTGTTTATTTCTATAGAAGTGGACCAAAACAACAAAAATACACTTTAAACTTTACACAGCTGAATTATTTTATTACCGTCATGTACTTGAAAACATTACTTTTTTAGCATCTGTCATTATCATAAAAACTCAAAATGTCTTTCATTAACTTTGTAACATCAGAGTATTATGATACAAGGTCTGACACAAATCTGCAAATCTCGATCTGCATTAATGTCAAATTGATCCCCCTGTGAGGTTAAGCTGGTTTTACTACATCTGCCACTTCAATTTCACTGATGTTAAATATGCTTGAATGAGTACTGCTATTAAGGAGTGCAGTTCAATGCTTTCTCTCATAATTGTGTCTAAATATCACCAAATAAAGGTGAAAGTATTTCTTTTTCTCTGTCACGGAATGTTATCTCCATCACAGTTCAACAATTAACTGAAAATTTGTCAGCCTTCCAGATGGCACTTGTTTATAATTGGTATATGTTCCCGTTAAGACTAATTCATCACATTTAGTCTAACTAGGCTCTTTAATAGAAATCAAACTGAATAGAGAGATACTAGAGAATTGGTCTTTAAGTATTGTACATCTTATTATACTAGTTATCATTGGTTTATTAAGTTATTACCCAATGTTCCACATTAAGTTTAATATACATTGCTCTTGTGTTTAACAGCCAGTTAGACCATGTGGTTATCCTTAACCTTTAGAGGGATTACAGATGAATGTGAATTGAGATCAAGGTTGAGGTTACGTCCATTAAATACAGTATATACACAATTACTCCACAGTCGGAAATCAACGTGTAAGGATATGATCTTGTTATATAAAAGTCCAGTTCAAGGGTCTGTTGCCAGAGCAATTAACAAGTGAGGAATTACATAATACAGTCAGTGGAAATCATTAACTCAGCTGCCTGCCTTCTACAGGATTTATTAGACTATGGATTAGCAACCATCCATGTTTTTACACCTAATGGGTATTTAAATTTTGTATTTATATTTATGATATATTCACTTCACTCTTTTTTCATGCTCCCTTTCTCCTGTGATCCTGGTTGTAGTTTCTGGCTCTGGGCATCGTGTAGTTGTTATAATGTTTGCCCAGCTCAAAGATCCACGGATTTTCTCTGATCCCAATCACTGAATGTTTGCTGATTAAACATTGGAAGTCAGTGTACAGAGCGGGTTAATTAACTCTAAATCCTAAAATATCAGCATTAAATGTATGGTTGTCCTAATGCAATTAGTGGTGAGTAATTATGTCAAAAATCTACTGTCAACATAGCAGGAGTGTTTAATTTTCGTTAATTTTTTGTATACTCTTGTGTTTGCAGTTCAAATACAAGCGGAGAGTGTACAAGTTACTGCAGATTAAACAAGGCAAGATTAAACAGCTCCACACCAAAGTATGTCTCTTTACACTTTATTAACTTTATAAACAATACTGTTTAATCGGCACAAACATACTCGTAGTGAACGAGAGCTGATGTTAACTGAAACCTGCTTAATTTTACTTACATAGATTCGAATAAAAAATACATGATGTTAGCAAATGTAATCAATGTTTGCTTGCCAAAACAATAACGCAAGGCTTACCATTTAAGAATGTCTGTGAAATGCAAGCACAAATATTAATGATTATTGATATCATAGCCTCAGATTACCTATCCATAACTCACACTTACCATTGTATGTTCAGACCTGCTAGCATCACTTCAGATCCATTACTATTGGTTCAGATCCACCATCGTAGGCTCTGATGTGCCATCATCACATCCAATCAATTATCATTGGTTCAGATCCACAATTGTTGGTTCAGACCTGCCATCATTTTATAAGATCCATTATCATTGCTTCAGATCCACCATTGGTGGTTCAGACCTGCCATTATTACTTCAGATCCATTATCATTGGTTAAGATCCACCATTGTCGGTTCAGATCTAATATTATTGGTTCAAATCCACCATCATCTGTTTACATCTATTATTATTGGTTTAGATCCACCATCATCGGTTCAGACCCACCATCATCGGTTCAGACCCACTATCATCGATTCAGATCCACCATCGATTCAGATCCATTGTTATTGGTTCAGGTCCACCAACGTGATCTATCAATCAGAACCTCATATCCACCAGGAACCAGGATAGGGAGATGTTTCTCTATTTTTAATCTTCCCTAATAGACATCACTCAGGGTTATACCTGTTGATCCATTCACTGCAGGCATCACTGAAGGAGTTCTTACAATATGTCAAGCATGCATACACAGAAAGGATATTACGGGCAACGCAAAAAGGTCTTGACTCTAATTTTCACGATGAAAAAACTGGAGGTACGTATGTGCCGATATATTTACAGCTGCTTACTCTTTATATAGACTGTTCGCAAATCTTAAAGTCAATCACTGCCCATGTACTGGGGCAATTTTTTGTTACCAAATGCACTAACTATGTAAGTACAGGGGAGTGTCGTTAAGTTAAGGTATGCTAGATGGGGTTTAAAGGTTCAGACCGGGACTTGTATGACCCGTGGGATAAACGTGACGTCAGAGCTCAGAGCTGACTACCACCAACCATGCATCGTTTCTCAAGTTCACTGACGGTCACAATTCATGCTCAATACTGACAGCTCGGAATACACTGTAGTACCTTATCAAAGACTGTGTCTGACTCCATGTGACAATATATATAGGCATGAACCCGAAAAAATCAAAATTATGCCTAAATTTATGGTATAAGTATCGCCAATTATTCTCCAAGTATAAAATCTGAGAGAAAAAACATTTCAGGATTTATGAAGGCTGTCAGTTGCTAATCAATGGGATTATATTTTAGGGTTATAAATTCGGAGGGGTCACATAATAAGTCGAGTAATGATTGTGTTCCGATTTTAGCAGACGAATTATTTATGGGGGATTATAATTGAATCACCACTCTTAGGTTCCTCATTGAGTGACGCATACGGCGAATGTAGATTTAAAATAAATGCCATATTTGTGAAGTTTAAAGGATATTTGCATTTGATCAGAATAAAATATAAGACTTTTTTGGGTGATTAAGATTTAGTGAGAAACCTGTTTTTGTACATGAACATGAGTTGAGAAAATTGTGACGTTCGACGATTGTTGGGGTCCAAGGAAAAGTCGTGGCAGAAGCGATTTCATGGGATATTGACCCCTGGTTTAATGACACTGTATGGTCGTGGGTGTCACAAAAGGGGTTTAATGGTCCATATAATGTTATTGACAACCTGTGTACACTTGATGTTTTGGGATATGTGTACGTAGACATACTTAGGCTGATCTGATACCCTGGACATTGGCTTCATCTGAGATTATTTTCATACATTTATACAACTATTGGGCTACATGTTAATGATAAAGTTTTGTACGTTATCATCTACGTTATGAACATGGAGACTTGTAGTTCTTGTGATATTTAACCTAATAACATTTACACATGGTACAAACCTCACTACACTGTTCTCTTGGAGTAACGGTGGAATAACAACAATCAGCGTGAATTTGATGTTCACATTTATGTTATTCACAGATCATTTTGTGTAAGATCCACGATGATACACATCCCAAAATTCTATATTAGTAATAATGATTTCGTACCAATTATGAAATTTCAACATAATTGTATGCTGGACCATTAAAATGCCAATTAAATATGGCATTTTTATTTAAATAAAAATTATTCATGACCCAAACCACAATAAACGATGAGATTATTCTGAGAATTGATCTGTTAATAACATTGGTTGCAGACATTCGTAAGTGGGCATGGAATAAGTATGTTTGTGTAATACAACCTGGGTGAACAGCTTGTTTGATTGTTACCACAGTAGCAACACCCAATTTTATACCATATTGAAATCAGAGTAATCTACCTCAGATATTGGCAAGGTTTTGAGGGAGATTTTTCATCAATATAGCACTAAAATCAATAGAGCAATAAAACTTTATCGTTCTGATTGAATCTCTTTATTTGGATAGGTCGCTATGCTAACAAGTGGTGCTTCTACATAAGGAACTAGCACGGTGTTCCATAGTCGAGTAATATTATTTTGATGATTTTTACATGCGAAATTTGATTGATTCCTGAGCAAATTGTAATAATGCCGATTGGAAGATGAAACTGAATCTACAAAAAGCATTTTCCACTGGTGGGTTCTAATGGTGGTTTCTAATGGTTTTTCTATGCATTTTTTTTGAGTTACTTAGTAAACCACAATGGCTATCCCAATAATCATCCTACAAAATATTTTATTTATTACAATCTTGCATAAGTCTCAACATTTGTAGAAGATTAATGAAGATTGATATATGAAGCAGGTTGATGAAGATGGATGAATGTAGAAATTGTTGAAGATTGATGTATATAGCAGATTCTTAGAGATGGATGTATGAAGCAGATTTTTAAAAATGGATGTATCTAGCAGATTCGTGAAGATGGATGTATCTAGTAGATTCGTGAAGATGGATGTATCTAGCAGATTGGTGAAGATAGGTGTATCTAGCAGATTCGTGAAGATAGGTGTATCTAGCAGATTTGTGAAGATAGGTGTATATAGCAGATTCGTGAAGATGGGTGTATCTAGATTCTAGCAGATTGGTGAAGATGGATGAATCTAGCAGATTCGTGAAGATGGGTGTATCTAGCAGATTCGTGAAGATGGATGTATCTAGCAGATTCGTGAAGATAGTGTATCTAGCAGATTTGTGAAGATAGGTGTATATAGCAGATTCGTGAAGATGGGTGTATCTAGCAGATTCGTGAAGGTGGATGTATCTAGCAGATTCGTGAAGATGGATGTATCTAGCAGATTCGTGAAGGTGGATGTATCTAGCAGATTCGTGAAGATGGATGTATCTAGCAGATTCGTGAAGATGGGTGTATCTAGCAGATTCGTGAAGATGGGTGTATCTAGCAGATTCGTGATGATGGATGTATGTGGCAGATTGTTGAAGGTGGATGCATGTAGTGATAGTTTGGGAATTAAGTCATCGTCGAGGCCACCAAATATGGAGAATATCAGGGACCAAACAAGAGTGTTCTAGATTCAGTTGTTCCCGCAAGATTGTAGAAAATAGACTGATAGTAGTTGCTGTATTATCGATGATAGATGATAAAAAGGTGGATTTCTGATGCAAAAATATTTGATGACATCTATAATTCACCTGTTCAGGTATGGTTTTGATCACCAAAAAAATTGGAGAGATTAATAATCAACTGAAACGGGATTTTAATACTGTTTTATTTCAATTTGAAGACATTAATAATTATTCATTAATAGATGTATATTCTTTGTTTTCTCTTTGGTTGCATTTGTAACCAATCAGTAATTACATTAAGGCTAGATGAGACAGAGCAGAATTACGTAATTCATGGATGTGTATGATTATGTAAATACTAGTTTTTACCTTCAATTTACTTGGAATTAGAACCATGCTGGATAAATCACAGGAGTAACAATAACAATTCATTCAACTCTTTGTGGGTGGACAGTTGATTACCGCCTGGCAATAGTGTGTGATGACCTAATTACCTAATGAATTTTCTGCGTACAGTGTTCAATCTACATGAAAACTATTCTAGGCCTACTACAGATGCGTAGGATCACTGGTTATTATGTGATGGTAATTATTGTCCCATCAAGGGTATAGGTTTTTTCCTGTGCATTTCTATCCAACTGGTTATTATGTATGAATCCTGATTCTCAATATTAACTGCCCATTATTGATGGGCAAATTCACTAAGAATACGAAGAAATATCATGCTTTATCACACTTACACATTTTAGTGTTGTTTATACTCACTTTATTTCTGGACTCACATCACACTCCCCACACTCCACGTGTGTAGTACTTGTTACCCTCTTTTGTAGCTCGCTCACATCACAGACACCCCAGACACCCTCCACACATACACCCCCACACACACCCTACACACACCCCACCGATATACCCCACACATATACACCCCACATACACCCCACACATACACCCACATACACCCCACACATACACCCACACATACACCCACACATACACCCACACGCACCCCACACACCTACACATATACCCCACACACCTACACATATACCCCACACACACCCACATATACATACACATATACACACGCCTCTACACCCACACCTATTGCGTTATACAACTTTTTACTTCGCCTACATAAGACACCACACATTTTTAGTTTTTAGTGTCTATTATAACACTCCCCATTCTTCCATATACATTAGCTCGTTCTATTTATCAGAGACACCACTGACACTGGCCACGACATTGGACTCAGAAATCTGTCGTCCAATAATCATGGCCCTAGCTAATGGCGGTGCACACCTGGACTTCAGAAACATCTATGGACTCACTCCGATGCATAAGGCCGCCATACGGGGAAACAGCGTTGCCATCAAGGTCTGATAGCAGTGTAGTTTAGTAGAATATTTTGTTGAAAAATGTGTCATAGGAAATTATGCTAAATGTAGTATTTACATAGCTCATCTAGCATGGACTGCATGAGTAACAGCATCATGATCTGACAGGGCACCTGGAAAATCTTTCTTGTTTCCTCAATGCTTCACTGGGAATATTCTCATTCACCCTATTGTGATTATCTCCCTTAGTACTATATTTGTCTCCTTGAGCTTAACTCCCTTGCTTCTATCTTTAATGCTCCAACAGACACTTTTGGACTTGGGCGCATCACCCAACTACAAAGATGGGCGTGGCTTGACTCCGCTCTACTATAGCGTCGGGCATGATTCCGAGATAAATGGCACAGAGATGTTGTTGCACGAACGGGCATTGGTCGGTACGCCTGATGAACAGGGCTGGTTCGAGCTGCATCATGTGAGTTTGTCAAGTCAAATTAAGTTAACTGTGACAGTTGCATGCATTTCTTGAATAGCTGCCCTAATGACGGTGTATTACATGTTATCAGGGGGAGTAGTATATTTCCTTATGTTGTTTTGAATCAGTTTCACTCATTGACTGGATGCCATGATAAAGGCCTTAGTAATTACTGACTGGGCATAGTGATAAAGGGCCTAGTGGTCATTGACTGGACACCATGATAAAGGCCTTAGTAATCACTGACTGGACGTAGTGATGGAAGGCCTAGTGGTCATTGACTGGACGCCATGATAAAGGCCTTAGTAATCACTGACTGGACGTAGTGCTGAAGGGCCTAGTGGTCATTGACTGGACCTGGTTATAATAGACTAAGTGCTTAATAGGTGGATGCGACAAAATTTGTAAGTCATTGCGTGATGCTGCCATGTTGCCAGGCGTGTCGTCATGGCAGAGTTCAGCACCTAGAGCTTCTTGTATTTTACGGTGCCGACATGAATGTTCAGAATGCCAGTGGCAACACACCACTCCACGTGTGTGCTGTCAACAATCAGGTATGGATAGATAAATCATTGTCATCAAATTAAATCCATCACTTTATCGTGCAGTAAATTCATCATATCTCTTAAAGCTTTATTATATCAAATAAAAGATTTTTTAATATTGCCTCATTCTGATATGAAATCTATTGTGACCTTCTAAACTACTTGCCTTTTTCTTAGTATTCAAGGATTAAATCCAGGTTGATTTTCTGGAGTAGAAGACGTATGAAAGATTTGCAGTTCATGTAAATTCGAACTTGCAAGCTTTTGACCAAGAACTGTTGGTATTGACAGATGTAGTATTATCTGTGGTAGTTTACATTGAGAGTGGAGAAAATGTCAGTCTGTCTTCAATGGTGTAGCCTCTGAGTATAGGTGCTCTTTACATTGCTATCATATGTCATTATATATTTATGGTCAATTACTGGAAAAAGTCCCAAAACTGTTAAATTAGGAACTGTTTTTGACTTGGCTTGTCGTCTGCCGCTTGTTTTCAACTCTTCGCTTATATCAACCTAAATCAATCAGCTGGGATTTGGTGGATGTCAACTATTCAGGAGTCATGTGCACGCGTCTTGCTGTTTCGTGGCGCGAGAAAGGACACTGTAAACTTTGCCAACCAAATGGCCCAGCAGGTCGCCATCATATCTGGCAACAATGACCTCGCCTCGATCATTCAGAATTTCACCGAGTCCGAAATTGGTGAGTGTTCCGATAAAGGGAGGTAATCACATAAAAGGTACAATTATATGGTAGATAATAAACAATAATAAAGAAACGCAACAAGATGCTCTGTATAGATTAGTTGCTGTACACGAGGTGTTGTGAAAGGAATTGTTGGGATTGCAGTGGTTGAGCTCACTAGTGACATCATCACCCGGACCGTGAAACACCAATACATTCTGAGATTAAAGCAGTTTTGTATAGGGCCATATATGATCCACTAATAGATGCATAATTCACTCTATTGATCATACATAATACATGTATCTGCATGCATTCAGTGCCGTTCCGCGAGTTGCCTACGTACAGCAACCGTCGCCAGTTTGGCACGATGACGGCGAGCATGCGTAACATCATGCGTAGCCGTAGCGACCCACGCATCAACATTCTCACATGGGGCAAGGAGCAGCCTAGCACCACCCTCAATGATTCCACATCAGATGGTTCGTGTATCGGGTACCATTCAGACTCGCCGCGTCACAGCATCTCATCCAGTAACAGCTCCGGCCCTGGTGTGTAAAGTAGGTTCTATCTCATCCAGTAACAGCTCCGGCCCTGGTGTGTAAAATGTACTAAACGAAGATAAAACCATGTCGTACTCAAATCAGAAATAAATAGACTTTTACAGTACCAATGTTAACTCATTTGTAGCTTAGGCAGGGTATTTGATACTGCCCTGGAAAACAGCGCCAAATTTAGTTGGTTTGTGGATGCGTGATCCGTCACAGACAGCCAACCACTAGTCCATCTTAGGCTCATCATACTTCTACTTGTAGACAAAATGAATACTTTAAATGTAAATACAAAAATCTTGTGATGCAGTTGTGAGCTGCAGATAAGGATGGAGATCAGCTTCGCCTCAATGTCCCACAACTGGACATTTGTGAACCAAGAGATAATTTTAATTTTGTTACTTATCTTGTTTCTTCCTCTCTTCAATCGCATTTATCACTCGTGATTCTGAAGTTTTTCCTTATACAGTTGCTGGATTTCCGATGTACGACGCAAATCAGAATGATCAGCTACAAATGTCGATGGACATAAGTGGGCGAACTACCAAAGCCAAGATTAATGGCTACACACCTCGCAGGGGTATGTTCTCACTTTATAATGATGAAATAAACGAAAATCATTAACACTTTCATCAGTACCATTCATGAAAATTACTGGCATCAACTAGCTTATTTTCTGAACCATACATATGGCTATGAATATCTACAGCCCTGATTTTGGAGTTTTTTCTTTGAGGAGGCGCTCAACTAAAATGTTGTCCCATACCTGTGTTAGTGATGATATGACAAGAAAAGGAAACATCTTCTTAATGAACTAAAGTAAGTAGCTCTCATCACCTGAGGTGGTGTATCTGTATACGAAACTTGTGTGAATAATCTTAAAATGTGAAAGGAAAAGATGACGCGTTATTGACACGCCACATCAATGAGCATGTGTGAATTAGACAGTCTGACAAAGCCAGCCTAAAACAAAGCCAGCATGCTTTGTGGTTATTATGTTCATCGATGAAATATTCTCATCAATTTGAATAGGGAATGAAATAATAACAATAATAATAATAATCATATAATACTACAAATTTGTAAAGCGCAGTAATGGTATGGTACTGTCTGGTGAAGCTTAATGGTGGACAACACAATGTATAGATGAATACAATAACTACTAACATGAAAAACAATACATGACAATACAACAATGATCAAGATGGAAGAATATTGTGAGTAAATTCCTGTGGTTAATTAAAGGAGAGATTTAATAAATAGGTTTTCCTTTTTGATTTGAATAATTGCAGACCACTGCATGAGTGGATATGGTGTGGAAGGGAGTTGAGGAGAGCAGGACCGGCATGAGTGAAACATTGGTCACCCAGATTAATGTGCTTGGTTTTCGGTGGAAGCAGTCTGATGGATGAGGTCTGCCTGGTTTGTGTGGAGGGTTCATGGATTTTTCAGAGAGTTCTTAAGATAGAGAGGCGATGAACCATTTGTGGTTTCTAATACCAAGAGACCTCTTATCCATGCCAACCTGGACTCTGAAATCTGTGACCAGTAATGACACTGTACAGATGATGATGTAGAGATGATCGCGCCCTGAGAAACAGTGGCATCAGTATTTGAAAGAAGGTCACTACGGAGGGAAGAAGTCTCCGCATAAACCACTTTGACTTTGGATACGATTATGCTACGACAGCAGCAAACATGTCGGGATCGTTCTACTCTTTCCATTCAACATTTTACTCCCTAATCATATAATTCTGAAAACTCACTAATCATATAATTCTTAAACTCACTAATCATATAATTCTTGAACTCATTAATCATATAATTTTTGAACTCCCTAATCATATAATTTTTGAACTCCCTAATCATATAATTTTTGAACTAACTAATCATATAATTCTTGAACTCACTAATCATATAATTCTTGATTCC
This sequence comes from Epimenia babai, assembly GCA_011762755.2. Taxonomy (NCBI): domain Eukaryota; kingdom Metazoa; phylum Mollusca; class Solenogastres; order Cavibelonia; family Epimeniidae; genus Epimenia; species Epimenia babai. The sequence goes on along the minus strand of WURV02182597.1, from coordinate 484 downwards.
AATGTTTTTTTTTCTTTCAGTCAATTCAGCTGGTGACTTGAGCGAACGATTTAACCAGGCCACCCAGCTTGTCGACATACCCCAGTTGTAAGTCAGCCATTTTTTTCACTTTTTTCAGGCTAGAGTTCAAATCACACATTATTTTTTGTGTCACTGTACTTACTAGTATGCTTAATGGGTCAGATGTGTTTGTGCATCAGTGTTTTATGCCTCATATTAATCCACTCACGTCGATGATGGTGGGAGAACCCATATGTTGTTAACAACTGCGTATCTCTAGACTACTAAACATTGCCTATCCATGCCTTCAGTAGTGATAGCCAATAGACTGTCTCCTGAATTGATTATCTCTATCTCAGTTATTAAAACATGAAGTCGAGCATCGGTCATTATTTGTGTCAGCCCGCAATGATCTTCGTTCTGTCATCCGTTCAACCAAAAAATCTTATTTTGATGATAAATTTTCTCTTGCGTATGACAATCG
>WURV02182586.1:0-13119 GCA_011762755.2 Epimenia babai | reverse complement strand
GGTGCTGGCCAGCTTCACCCCCGACGAGGCGGCGGAGATCGAAGACGGGGAGATCCTCACCGCCCTGCCCCTGGACAACTCCAAGGACCAGCTGCGCGAGCTGCCGACCCTGGTGGTGTTCACCAAGCCGCCCACCCAGAACTCGATCCAGAGCGGGGCCGCCGGCAACCTCAACCTGCGCCTGGCTGGCACTACCACCCCCCTGGCCGGCAACATCAGCTTCCCGCTCAGCGGCCTCGGCAACCAGCCCGACACCCGCCTGGTACAGTTCACCCCCTCCTCGCAGCTGGCCGCCCAGGCCGACTACGAGCTGGTGGTCGATAGCAGCATCGCGTTTGGCGCTGGCAAGCTCGAGTTCCGGGGGCGGACCCCCTACGCGAAGTTCCGCACCCAGGCGGTGCCGCCCGTCGACGCGGTGACGGTGGGCAACGCCACCGTCGGCTCCCCGGACAAGGTCAACATCACCAATATCGCCAGTCTGCGGATCGATGTGGACGTGCCTGCCGAGGCCTTGGCCGGCGACGTCGTCGAGGTGCGGATCTACGGACTGGACAAGGAGAAGACCGGCTCCCGGGATCTGGCCATCGTCGATGCCGAGCTGGTGCTCTCGGCCGGTGGGGCGCAGACCGCGGCGGTGGACTTCTCGGGCAAGCTCGGCCTGGCCGGGACCCCGGAGTTCCGCGAGGGCGAGCTGACCCTGGCCGCCCGGCTGCGGCGTGGTTCCCGGGCCAGCGGCTACGTGCTGAGCGACAGCAACAACAGCCCAGCACTCGACGTCACTGTGCCCAGCCTGGTGCTGCCCGCCTCTGTGGGGGGCAACATCCTGCTGTTCACCGACCAGGAGCACCTGGTGTTTCACGGCACCGCCAACGAGGTGCTGGCCGGGGCCAGCCTGGTGATGGACAGCACCCCGGTCCCCGCCCCGGCGCCGACCACGGGGGTGGTACACGGCTTCGGCTCGGGGGGGCGGTTCATGTTCGATCCCATCTACCTGGCTCGGCGCACCGCACCCGTGGGGTTCTCGCTGACCCTGACCGATGCCGCGGGCAACACCTCTCCGGCTGTGGTCGGGTCGGTGGTCCAGCGGGGGGTGGTGACCGGTAGCGTCGCCGGCGGCAGCCTGCTGGTCGAGGTCTACGACGAGGCGACCTTGCTGCCGATCCCCGGGGCGACGGTGCTGATCGAGCCTGGCATGCCCCAGAAGCCCGCGGTCGGGCGCCAAACCGGGGCCACCGCCGCCACCGGGCAGGCCACCGGGCAGGCGGTCTTCACCGGGCTGGGGGGCGGAAGCTACTCGGTGACGGCCTTCGCCGCCGGCTATGACATCACCAGCCTGCTCGACAGCCCGGCGGGGCACGTGTCCCTGGCCCTGCGGCCTTCGACCAACGCCACCGCCAGCTTCGAGGGCACGGCGACCTTCGCCGCCCTACCCGGCAACCAGGTCCTGGTGGGCAGCAACGTCATCGACGACATCCGGGTCGAAGGGGTGCTGACCGCCTCGGCCACCCCGACCACCGTACCCTCGATTGCCATCCGGCCCGCGCGGCCGTTCATCGCCACGGCCTTCAGCGGTAACTTCGAGCCGACCGCCCTGCCGACCTTCACCAACTTCGCCATCTCGATCGGCGGCGCCAATGGGATCACCAAGGAGGCGGTGTTCCCCGGCCTGGCACCCGGCCAGACCGGCACCTTCGCCCAGGTGCTGCTGCCCGCGGCCGGCTCCGCTCGGGACCTGGCTGCTGCATACACCAAGGATCTGGGCACCTTTGGCGGCTTCGACGCCGCCAACCTCGCCGCCAACCCTCAGGTGCGGGTGATCGCCAGCCTCTGGGGTCTGTCCGGGGGCACCCTGGTAGGCGCTGGCTACGCCAGCCAGGTGGGGACCACCACCGGCTACTCGGTCCAGGGCAGTTACTCCCTGGCTGCCGCCGGGGTGATGGCCAACCTGGGACCCAAGTTCTGGGTCTCCCTCTCGGCCAGTGACAGTTCGGGCAACTTCGTCCGCCACCGTCGGGTGGTCGCTGACACGGCGCTGGGGACGACCTTCGCATCGGCGGCGGTCCCCGGGGTGGCGACCATCAGCACTCCGAGTGGTCCGTCCACGGGCTCGCCGGCGGTGACGGTACAGGATCGACTCGATCCGGCGAGCATCCCCGGTGGCCATGGTTTCACCGTGTTGACGGTCACCGACCCGGTCGGCCGCCGCTGGCGGGTGCTGCACAAGGACGTGGATGGGGCGGCCGGCACCGACGTGCTGCAGCTGCCGGTCATGGCCTCTGGCATGCTCAGCCTGGGCTCCTGGAGTGTGCGGGCCGAGAGTCACCTCCTGTTCAACTCCAACTTCGCAGCCCAGGATTACGTGTTCGAGGAGATGCGCCGCGACGAGGTCTACTACACCCGCGCCGCGGCCAAGACCTTTACCGTCAACTGATGGCCCGCGCCGTCGCCCTGCTCTCCGGTGGCCTGGACTCCGGGGTGGCCCTGGCCCTGCATCTCGAGGGAGGGGGTGAGGTGGCGGTGTGCCTGACCTTCGACTACGGCCAGCGCGCCCTGCCGGGCGAGGCGGCCGCCGCCCAGGCCCTGGCGCGGCGCTACGGAGTAGCTTGGGAGCTCCTCTCCCTGCCCATGCTGGAGCGCTGGACCGCGGCCGCCGGCTCGGCCCTGCACCCTGGTGGGCAGTGCCCGCCCGAGGGCAGCCCGGATCGTCCCGGTGACCGCGACTCGGCGGCGGCGGTCTGGGTGCCGGCGCGCAACCTCTTGTTCCTGGCCCTGGCGGCCGCCCGGGCCGAGGTCGAGGATGCGGCGGGCCTGCTGGTCGGATTCAACCGGGAGGAGGCGGCGACCTTCCCCGACAATGCCCCGGCCTTCGTCGCGGCGATGGACGAGGCACTGCGCTATGGCACCCGCGTGCGGCCCAGGGTACTGAGCCCCACCCAGGACCTGGACAAGCGGGGGATCGGACTTGCGGCGCAACGCCTCGGGCTGAGCTCAGGGGACTTCTACAGCTGCTACCTCGCCGGACCCGAGCCCTGTGGTCGCTGTGAGTCCTGCCGCCGCAGTGCCAGGGCCTGGGCACTGGATTAGGGCGTGAAGCGGGTGGGGGCGGCCGGTATCTTGTGCCCCGACCTGACTCCGGCACCATGAAGATCCATACAGCACTGCTCGTCCTCCTGCCCTCGCTGTCTCTGGCCGGCTGCCGCTTCGCCGAGCCCGCCAAGGTGCAGGGCTCCCTGACCCGGGCGGAGAATTTCTCCGCCATCAACCCCCGGGATCTGGCGGTGCTGGAGATCGACGACCAGACCGGGGGCAAGCTCAAGCAGCTCCGCGAGTACATGCACGCCCGCCTGCGCCGGGAGCTGGTCAGCCGCAACTATTCGCCCCTGGGGCGGCGGCACATCGATGCCAACTTCGGCCGCAATCTCGGCCGCCGGGCAGCAACCGAGGGTCTGAGCATCGTCCGTCCAGCCTTCATGTCCAAGTTGGCGAGCAAGGCCGGCGAGGACGCGATCCTCGCCGTCCAGGTGGTCGCCTGGGACGACTCGGAGCTGCTGTTGACCAACCGGGTCAAGTTCCGGGCCCACGTCGCCATGCTCGACAGCAAGTCGCGCAAGCTGCTGCTCGAGGGTTCGGTTGCCGGTGAGGTCGAGGCCGGTGGGGCCGGGGCGGCGCCCCGGGCGCCCGATGCCCGGGCCCGTGCCGCGGTGCACGAGTTCGCCCGGCAGCTGGCCCTACAGCTGCCTGCGCGGCATGCGCACTGAGGCCCTAAGTCCTCGGTGATAAGGGTTTTTGGGCTTTCTGGATCCCTGCTTGGGGGATCCGTCCAGAAACTCGATAAGTCGCTATCCCCTCACTGACCCCCTCGCTATCCTCCGCGCCTCAATTCCCGCCGGCGACGTGTCCGGCGGCGACCCCCGCGACGGAGAGCCCTGCTCTGTGCGGGTGGTTTTGCAAGAACCAGCCAGCCAAGGAAGTCAGGGATGAGTGCCACCAAGGACACCCGTAAGCAGATCGTCGAGCAGTTCCGTACCCACGAGGGTGACACCGGCTCCGCCGAAGTGCAGATCGCACTGCTCACCGAGGACATCAAGCTCCTCACCGAACACATGAAGGTCCATCGCAAGGACTACCACTCCCGCCGCGGCCTGCTGCTGAAGGTCGGGCGCCGCAACAAACTCCTCTCCTACCTCAACCGTTCCGCCCACCAGCGCTACCTCGAGATCACAGAGAAGCTGGGTCTGCGCCGCACGGCGCACTGATATCCCAGCTGGCTGACCTCGCCGCCAGGCGATCTCAGGACGTGCGGTCCCCTCTCCCCGATCCGGCCTCCTGATGAGGTCGGTGTGGGGGAGAAGCCTGGATCAGGTGCGGAAACGGAACCAGCCCAAGCAGGTCGAGCACGCTCCCTGCACCGTTCTCTGAAACAGCGGTTTGAACACCGCGCACCAAATATTCCGGGACCAGAGTGGTCCCAACCCAGGCGCCCCCGGCAAGCCCGGTCGGCGCATCCCTTCCGGGGGCCGGATGCCCCCTATTTAGATGATGTGCAGGGGACGGGTCGTGCAGGATGTACCTGCGCCCGCCCCTCTGAGCGATCCGAATTCGCTCCCAAAGGTTAGACGAAATGGAAACCAAAAAGACTCGGAGCCGAAGCTCCGCGAAGAAGACAAGCAAGAAGACGACAACCAAGAAGACGACCAAGAAGACTGCCAGCAAGGCAGCGTCGTCCAAGAAGAGCAGCCGAAAGAAGGCGAGCAAGAAGAAGGGCGCTGGCCCGGCGATCGACGTGCAGCGCACCGACAACATGGTCCGCGCTTCTTGCGAGATCGGTGGTCGGACCCTGACCCTGGAGACCGGGCGCATGGCCAAGCTGGCCGACGCCGCGGTGGTGGCCCGCTACGGCGACACCATGACCCTGTCGACGGCCCAGAGCTCCTCGGGGCGGGACGACATCGACTTTTTCCCGCTGACCGTCGACTACCGGGAGCGCTATCCCGCCGCCGGCCGGTTCCCGGGCGGCTTCTTCAAGCGTGAAGGCCGTCCCACCAACCGGGAGATCCTCACCTGCCGGATCATCGACCGCTCGATCCGCCCGCTGTTCCCGGATGGCTTCAAGAAGGAGGTCCAGGTCCTCTCCCAGGTGCTGAGCACCGATGGGGAGAACGAGTCGGACATCCTTGCTGCGGTCGGCTCCTTCGCCGCCCTGGCGATCAGCTCGATCCCTCATGAGCCCCACCTCGGTGCGGTGCGGATCGGCATGATCGACGACGAGTTCGTGATCAACCCGACCTGGACCCAGCTCAAGTCGCCGGAGAACACCCTCAACCTCACCGTCGCCGGGCACAAGGATGCCGTGGTGATGGTGGAGGCCGGTGCGGTCGAGTTCGAGGAGGACCGGATGCTCGAGGCCCTGCGCCTCGCCGGCGAGGTCTGCGCCGACATCGCCGCCCTGGTCGAGGCCTTCGCCGAAGAAGCCGGCAAGGAGAAGATGGAGTTCACCCCTCCGGAGCGGGACGACAAGCTCGACAAGGCGATCGAGCGGAAGTTCGGCAAGGCCCTCAAGGCCATCGGCGTCGGTGGCGGCAGCAAGCACGAGCGCGGCGCCGCGAAGAAGGAGCTGATGACCGAGGTCTACGAGGCCTTCCCGGCCCCCGAGGACGCCGATCCCAAGCAGCACAAGAAGTACGTCGGCGAGGCCGCCCACGAGCTGGTCAAGCAGGGCGAGCGTGACTCGATCCTCGCTGGTTCCCGCGCCGACGGCCGGGACTGGAAGACCGTGCGACCGATCACCGTGGACGTCGGGGTGCTGCCCCGGGTGCACGGCTCGGTGCTGTTCACCCGCGGTGAGACCCAGGCGCTCTGTGTGGCCACCCTGGGCACCCCGGATGACGTCCAGAACCGGGACGGGATCTACCCCGAGGACCCGCAGCGCTTCATGCTGCACTACACCTTCCCGCCCTTCTGCGTTGGCGAGACCCGCCGCATGATGGGGCCGGGCCGTCGCGAGATCGGTCACGGCACTCTCGCCGAGCGCTCGGTGGACGTGGTCCTGCCCGAGCACGAGGAGTTCCCCTACACCATGCGGGTCACCTCGGAGATCCTCGAGTCCAACGGCTCGAGTTCGATGGCCTCGGTCTGTGGTGGCACCCTGGCGCTGATGGACGCCGGTGTCCCGCTGCGCCAGCCGGTGGCGGGGATCGCCATGGGTCTGGTGATGGAGGGCAAGGATTACGCGATCCTCTCTGACATCCTCGGTTCCGAGGATCACTGCGGCGACATGGATTTCAAGGTCGCCGGCTCCGGCAAGGGCATCACCGCCCTGCAGATGGACATCAAGTGCGATGGTCTGACCCAGGACATCCTCGCCGAGGCGATGGAGCAGGCCCGCATGGGTCGCCTCCACATCCTCCGCGAGATGCTCAAGTCGCTGGCCAAGCCGCGTCCGGAGATCAGCCCCAACGCGCCGCGGATCCTCACTGTGAGGGTGCCGGTCGACAAGATCGGTGCGATCATCGGCCCTGGGGGCAAGAACATCCGTGCCCTGCAGGCCGACTACGAGGTCCGCATCTCCATCGACGACGAGGGTCTGGTGAGCATCGGAGGCTTCGACGGTGCCCGCACCCAGAAGTGTGCCGACTACATCGGCGACATGACCCGCGAAGTCGAACCCGGCGAGGTCTACAACGGCAAGGTGACCTCGATCAAGGACTTCGGTGCCTTCATCGAGATCCTGCCCGGCCAGGAAGGCCTCTGCCACGTCTCCGAGCTCAGCAACAACTTCATCCACGCCGTCACCGATGTGGTGCGGATCGGTGATGAGATCGAGGTCAAGGTGCTCGACATCGACGACTTCGGCAAGATCAAGTTGAGCCACAAGGCCCTGCTCGACGACGAGGATGGCGAAGACGAGCAGATCTTCCGCCGCGGCAAGGACGGCGGATCCGCCGACGACTTCGAGGACGAGATCGAGGACGAAGACGAAGTCGAAGAGGAGGTCGTCGAGGACGACTTCGAGGACGACCTGGTCGAGGACGACGATGAAGCCGACGAAGACGACGAGGAGGTCGAAGAGGCACCGCGCCGCGAGCGTGGAGGCCGCGAGCGTGGAGGCCGTGACCGTGGCGAGCGCGGCGATCGTAGCGACCGTGGCCGTGGCGGCCGTGAGCGCTCCCGTGGCGGCCGCGACGACCGTCCGCGGCGCAGCCGTGAGGATCGGGACGACCGGCCGCGGCGTAGCCGAGACGGCGACGACCGCCCGCGCCGCCCCCGTGGTGACCGCGACGACCGTCCACGGCGTAGCCGAGAGGATCGAGACGAGCGCCCGCGTCGGGACCGAGACGAACGCCCTGCCCGGGGACGTGGCGGCGACCGTGAGGATCGCCCGGCCCGCGGCCGCGGTGATCGGGACGAGCGTCCGCAGCGCAGCCGCGAGGACCGGGACCAGCGCCCGCGCCGGGACCGTGACGAGCGGCCGCGTCGGGACCAGGACCGGGACGAGCGCCCACGCCGTCCCCGCAGTGACCGGGACGACCGGCCCCGCGGTGATCGGGAAGATCGCCCACGCCGCGAACGCAGCGACGGGGATGCCCCGCGCGGCCGCAGCCGCAGCCGCCGCCGCGACTGATCACGGCTCGATCGAGCCCGAGGAGCCCGTCTCCGTCCAGACCTCCGAAACCCGGATTGGTCTGTGACGGGGGCGGGCTCCTGCTCCTTGGTCCGGGTGCCGACCGGCACTTCCTGGCCATGGACTCCGACCGCCCGAGCTTCCCGAGGATCTACTGCGCCTGGCTGATCCATGGGGTCGCCGGGTTGGCGGTCCTCCACGGGCTGGAGGCCCTGCTACCTGGGAGCAGCGGGGGGCGTGGCCTGCTCGCTTGCCTGGCCCTGCTTCAGCTCGGGATGGTCGCTCTGAGCCTGGGGATCCTGGGCAATCGCCGGTTGTTGCCGGCGGTGTTGGCCACCATGGCGATGGCGCTGTTGGCCCAGGTCAGCGGCGCACTGGGTTCTGGCGACGCGCTGCTCCTCGCCGGAGTCGGCCTGGTTCAGCTTCTCAGCTTTCCGGCCACCTGTCGCCAACTACCTTCGAGCCTCGAAGGTCTGGTCCAGGTCCGGCCCTGGTTGACCCGGGCCTGGGCACTGGTCGCCGGATTCGCCGTCCTGCAGGTCCTGGGATGGACGATCGGGGTCGGATTCGGGCTCCGCCGGGAGGGGGGCGCCCAGGGCTGGGCCGCAGCCGTCAGTCTACTGCTCCTGCTGGGTACGGGGCTGGGCATGGCACGCTGGGTGGACGGCCGCACGGGGGTGCGTATCGCGGTGCTCCTGCCACTGCTGTTCCTGGCTCCGGCTCTGGGCCAGCTGCTGGCTGATCGATCGCCGGCATTGGCCGGGCTCTGCTTTGCGCTCCTGGCTCTGCGTGCCTTCGAGCGGCGGGCTGGCGCCAGGGGGGGCTTGCATCTCGCGATTGCGTCCAGCCTGGCCAGCTGACCGAGCTCGGGGTGTCAGGCTGGCAGCAGATGCAGCCAGGGCTGCTGCTCGCCGGTCAGTTGGGCGCGGCGGTGGTGGTCTGTTGGGCAGGGGGCCGGGCCCGGGTGACCGGCTTGGCGGCGGTGCAGCGGGGCGAGCACCTGTGCCTGTGGCTGGTGGTGCTCTGTCTGGGGGTGCTGTGGATTCCGGGCTCCAGTTCCGCCCTGGCAGCATTCACCGCCCTGTGGCTGCTCTGCAGCCTGGGGCGGGAGCCTGCGGGCCGGCCGGACCGGCTCAGTCTCCGTGGAATCCTCTGGCTCGCCCTCTTTGTGCTGCCCCTGTTCTTGGTGGAGCCGGGAATCGGGCATGCCCTGGCCGGCCTGGCACTGCTCGGTGCCATCCTCGCCCTGCTCGTCTGGCTGGTGCTGCGGCCGCCGCCAGCCCGGTTGCGCAAGGCCGTGCGCCGTCGGGGCCCGGGCCTAGCCTGATCGGTCCTTGTCTTCGGTCAGGGCATGAGTTCTTATTCCGCCACAAGCACAGCTTGGCGGATATGAGAAATCAGACATCAACCCTGTGGGCTCTCTTGGCGTTTTTCGCCATCGCGGCTGCGGCGGCTCTGCCGGGCCAATCCGGCCCGGGAGCGGCCCAGGCGGGGGGTGGGTTCTGGGTGCCTCGGCTGGGCAACCAGGTCCTGCGCATGGACGGGGACCTGGCTGACTGGCCTGGGCCGGAGGCCTGGGGAGCCCTCCTGCGCCTGGGCGAAAAAGACCAGGTCTGGGTTGCAGATCCGGCACGTCGCGAGGACTGGCGGGGGACCGAGGACCTCAGCGCCCGCCTGAGGATTTGCCACGACGCCACCCACCTCTACCTGGCTGGCACCGTCCGTGACGACCAGCACAGCCCGGCTCGTCAGGGCGAGGTGCCCGTGGCGGGCGACTGCCTACAGCTGTTCTTGCACCGGCAGGCGGTTGAGGAGTCCGAGGAAGGTGAGCCGAGCAGCAAGCTCGCCGCTGGAGCCCTCCGCCTACTGCTGATGCCCCGGGAACAACGTTGGAGCCTGCAGGTGATCGATCCCGATCTGCCCGAGCAGGCGGCCGGCCGGTCCGGAGCCAACCTCAGCGGGGTGCTGGTGCGCAGCCGGCTGCTGCCCAAGGGGCAGGGCTACAGCTTCGAGGCCAAGATCGGCTTTCACAACATCCTGCCCTTGGACGAGGCCGGCCGTCCCCATGTCGAGGGCCTGCGCTTCCAGGTGTCGATGCACGACCGGGATGGCGAGCAGAGCGGCCTGTACCTGAGCGAGTCTGGTCTACCCCCCCGACCCCAGGGCAAGGACGGTGGCGACACCACGGCGCTGCGGCAGCTGCACTTCGTCGCCCCGGGCCCCTTTGCCGACGATGTCGAACAGGGTCTGAGCCTGCGGATCGCCTGGGAGGAGAGTCTGCCCTGGGTGGTGTTGGTGCTGGTTCTGGTGCTGGCCATCGGGATCCTGTCGCGGCGCATGCCCCTGGCCCACCTGCCGCCGCGCCAGGCCAGTCTGCTGCGGGTCAGCGGTGTCCTGCTCCTGCTCTGTGGTCTGCTGCTGCCCGGTTGGCTGATCGATAGCTACCGTAGCCCGGCGGATCAGCGGCGGGAGGCGGCGGTCGAACGCTTGGAGCCGGCCCTTCGCAAGATGGAGACCCTCAAGAGCTACGTCGGGGCGAGCCGCGACAAGCCCTTGATGGACCTGCTCCAGGGCAAGGCCATCGAGCAGCGGCGCTTCCTCAGCCACCGCTTCCTCTCGGAGATCGTGCCGGAGGCGTTCCAGGGCTGGAAGCCGGTGCACTACCCGCCCTTCAAACTGTGGAAGGTGCGTCCTTACTGGATCCCCCTGCCCGAGGGACAACCCCAGACCTTCGCCTTCAAGAAGGCCCTGGAGGGCAAGCAGCTGCGGGTGGTGATCAGCCGCCCGCTGCGCAGCGACGGCCTGGAGACCGAGGAGCCCCTGCCGGGCTTGCGCCTGGCATTCCGCCTGCGGGGCAACGATGAGTTCGAGCCCGGCGAGGACCTGGAGCTGGTCCACGGCATGGTCTCCGCGGCGGAGTTCGGCAAGTTCAACCGGGAGATGACCTACGTGAACCCGCCCCTGCCCGGGCCGGTGGAGGCGGTGCGGGTCACCTGCACGACCGGGCAGCAGATCGAGCTGGTTGGACTCACCCTGGTTCCCGACACGGTGGAGACCAGCGAGTCCGAAGAACCCCTGCTCCTCGGTCAGGCGATGGGTGGGGTCGAGTCGGACCTGCGCGGCGTCTACCCCGAGCGGGAGGAGGCGGGCATCCCGCTGCGTGGCCGGCAGAAACGCCGCCGGGTGGTCATTCCGGCCGGTCGGCGGCAGCCGGCGCACACTTGCTGGATGATCTACCGGGCCAGCTACCCCGGCTTTCTCGCCCTGCCCGAGCTCCTCGAGGGTGATGAGGTCTGCCGGGTGACCCTGCAGTTCACCAAGGGCAAGGACCTGGTCGTGCCGCTGCGCCACCAGCAGTCGATGTTCTACGAGTACTCGGCGCGCAACAAACGCGAAGACGCCGCCGCGGGGGTGCCGGCCAGCCTGGTGGCGGTGTCTGGCGAGGAGGACGCAGAGAAGCGGATCAATGTGGTGTTCCGGCTCGACTTCCCCAAGCCCGCGGGTCGGGCGGTCAAGTCGATGGTGTTCGAGAACCTCGGCCCCTATCCCATCGTGTTCCGCTCGGTGGTGTTCGGTTTCGAAGGGTCGCTCGCACCCTCCGAGCCCACCGACTCGCCGCTGAAGCGCGACGCGACCGGCATGGTCCTCCAGGAGGATTATCTCAAGGCTCTGTCCGGAGTGGATCTCGCGATCTACCGCGGCGGTGCGCTGGTCGAGTCCAACCTCAGCGCCCATCGGGTCGAGGGCTACCGACAGATCCCCAAGGCTGTGTTCGAGCGCCTGCTGCGCTCGCCCAACGAGGGCCAGGAGTTCACCCGCCCGGGCAGCGATGGGGCCCGCACCTATTTCAGCTTCCTGCCCCTGCCGGAGGAGTCCGGATCCGGAGCGGTGCTCGGCCTGTGGGTCACGGACCAGGACTACGGGTCATACCAGCGGTTCCTGGAGATCCTCGGCCTGGTCCTTTGCCTGTTGTCCGCGCCGGTCTTGTTGCTGCTGCTCAACGATGCCCTGGCCTACTTGCAGAACCTGCGCCTGCGACTGATGGCGGTGGCCTCCCTCGCCGCCCTGGTGCCGCTCGCGGTGTTGTTCATCCTGCTGGTGAAGGCGCTCGAGAGCGGGCACGAGATCGAACAGCAGCGGGTGATGCGGCAGGCCGCGCGCACCCTCTTCGACCAATTGCAGGACCGCAAGGACAAGCTCCTCCAGGCGGCCAACAACTGGGTGGCGGACCTCGCCAAGCTCGATCGGGAGGCGCGGAAACCCTCGAAAGTCCCGGCTGCGGTCCGGCTGGCCAGCCTCAAGGAGGGGCTCGAGGCGACCATGAAGAGCCAGTTGCCACCGGATTGGCAGCAGAGCTTCATGCGTCTCGAGTACCAGCCCGAGGCCGGGGGGCCGAACTGGCTGGAGCCCTTCACGATCTTCGTCGGGGATCCGGCGGAGGCTGATCTCGACACTCCCATGCGTGATGAGCCCGGGGTCTACCTGGTCTGGGGGCAGGGGCTGATCGGCGTACGCACGGCGCAGGCCACCTTGTCTCTCTCTGTGGGGCGGGCGTTGGGAGCGGAGTTCCTGGCCAACCTCGCGCCCGACCCGGAGCAGCCCGCGGTGCTCTGTGATATCAGCGGGGGCTATGAGATTACCTCCTCCGCGCCAGGGGTGCTGCCTGGGCGCCTGGCCGAGTGGGCCCGGGACCGGCTGCGGGTGCCGGCCCTGGTACGGGAGGACCGCCAACCCGTGGTCATGCGGCACGCGGCCCTCGGCGACGAGTGGGTCGCCGCCTACGACGTCCTGCGCAATGTCCAGGGGGCACCCTTGGCGATCCTCGGGGTGCTGCGGCCCGACCCCGGTGCCGCCCTGCCCCTGGCGCCGCTGGGTAGTCTACCGGTGCGAGACTTCTTCATCGTGCTCGCCGGCCTGCTGCTGGTGTTGTCGCTGGCGCTCGCTTCGGTGGTGACCACCCGCATTACCGACCCGATCGAACGGCTGGAGAAGGGCGCCGAGGCTCTGCGGCGTGGTGAGTTCGACGTGCAGGTGCAAAGTGACGAGGGTGGGCAGATCGGTCGGCTGACCGAGACCTTCAACAACATGGCCGAGGACCTGCGCAGTCGTATTCAGGATCTCAACCACCTCAACCGCGGGATCCAGGAGCTGACCTCGAAGCTCGATCTCGATCAGGTGCTGCAGTCCACGGTGGCCTTCTTTCAGGGGCACAGCCCGGCGGATCGGGTCCATGTGCTGCTGCTCGACCCGGAGCAGGGGCGGGTGGTGATCCATGGCAGCCAGCCCAAGGAGTTGGATCGCCTGGCGCCCGACGTGCAGGCCCTGCTCAGCGCCGAAGGGGCGATGGGGCTCCGGCTCGAGCACGGTGACGAAGGCTGGCAGCTGCCCGGACTGTATCCAGGGCAGCGCAGCCTGCTCGCCTGGCCGCTGATCCTCGCCGGGCGCAACCGGGGTAGCGTGCTGCTCTTCTTCGAGAACAGTCAGCCCCAGGAGGTCAA
>WURV02182575.1:0-13122 GCA_011762755.2 Epimenia babai | reverse complement strand
AGTCTTCAAGATAGAGTTGACGTCATAAAGCGTGAGCGAATCACTCACGATACGACGACTTAAATCACACTCCAAGCAAACGAAATTACTAGACTGCTATTAGATCGGCGAGCATCACATGCACACTAGTGAAAATGTCAAACCTGGATTAAACGGCCACCTGTCTTGACGGCCACTTTTCGAGATTCCCGTGAGTGGCCGCTTAATACAGGTTTGACTGTACATACATTGTCCTAAAATGTCTCTCCATTTCTGTAGTAGAGAGACACACCGTAAACCTGATAGATAGACTATTCTACCTCTTCAAGTCCACGATCTCCGAACGTGCATCGTACAACTTATTTTCCAGGCTCGTCGTGATCAACTGAAAATAGAGAAACAGATCGGCAAGTCTCAGAATAGACGGAGAAATGTTAAAAAAGGTGATTGAGTCGCATTTATGAATACCAGACCAAGTACGCCGTGATTGGTCAGTGCGGGATAATATTTATGATTCGTCAGTTCCCATGGAAGGAGTATTGGAGCTTCCTGCGGTTTTTTACTTGGCATCGCATAAAAATTGGCGAGATGCAGGTAGCATGAACAGACATGACGGACAGATCGCACGGATACACGGATACACACACGGAGAGGACAGACAGACATAACGGATAAATGGGATAGGCAGATATCATCGATAAAATATAGATAAATATACATAAACGGAGTTTATCTTCGGTGAGGCTCGAACCTATGACATACGATATATATGTAAGGAGCCGCTATTGGCTAACACAATAATGTGCTAAATTCCTGCCTGTTGATACATTTAGGTTCGCAATAAGTCATGCCACTCCAGTGCTCTATTGCGGGAAAGTCGATTATATTGAAAATATTACCACAGCTTCGAGCGATACGAGGGTCATATCGTGTGTAGGCCACATATCTTCATCAATACCAATGACTAATCCACTACAATTCACTGCAAATTTACAACCCACGGTGTATATAGCTACACTCTTGATATGAAATGAAATTTATTTCATTAAAGTGTACTTTATAGCTTAGCTGTCAAACACACTTTATATGAAACAATAGCCTAATGGCCTATGACTATAATGTAATTACCTAAATTATATAAAATTAATACCTAACAGTATACAAGTAATACAGATCAATTAGTTAGATACAACTATGTACATTGACAGTGAGCATGAAATAGATAACAATGTTGAATAATACAGTGGAAAGTAAAAAAAACATCAAAAACTGGAATCGTATGTAGGCAAAGTCGCCATAAATATGAAAAATTGGTAATAGTTTATGACAGGTATGGTGTGAGAAACGAGAAAAACCACGTTACCTTGTTGGCATCATTATCTCGCACGACCGCGTCATACTTGACCATCAACTGTCAATCAAATCAAAAACCTGACGTGAAATACGAATGATTTGTCAACACGCAGGTATACATAGTCAACGGGAAAGTATACAGTGTCAACATGATACTGTCTACATAGTAAACAAGTCATAGATACATAAAGTCAACATGACAGTATACATAGTAAACAAGTCATAGATACATATAGTCAACATGACAGTATACATAGTAAACAAGTCATAGATACAAATAGTCAACTTGACAGTATAGATAGTAAACAAGTCATAGATACATATAGTCAACATGACAGTATACATAGTAATCAAGTCATAGATACATATAGTCAACTTGACAGTATACATAGTAAACAAGTCATAGATACATAAAGTCAACATGACAGTATACATAGTAAACAAGTCATAGATACATAAAGTCAACATGACAGTATACATAGTAAACAAATCATAGATACATAAAGTCAACATGACAGTATACATAGTAAACAAGTCATAGATACATAAAGTCAACATGCAGGTTGCAGTCAACACAGAGAGAAACATCCCACACCTTCCATTTGTATATAAAATGAGCAAGATTTTGAAGCGTGAATATTAACAATGATTTGTAGGGATTGGTTTATTTAGTTAGGAATAGACTGGTTACCGAGGTAATCGTTGTGTAGGCGACTCTTTGCACTTGACAAAGTTAGCCTATGTGGTTAAGATAAGTGCATTAGCCCCGGTTATAAGGTGTGGGGGAACAATCCGCTGAATCTGGGCAGACAGCTGACCATCGGCCATCCACACGACGGGTTTAAATGGCCTACAGATAGCCTACGTATGTCGCATACATCGCTAACTGTGCGATAGTTGATGAGGACTTACGATGAAATGGTAACGAGATAACGAGATAACGAGAGATAATCATCCAGAGAGCATCTCAAACACAGCCAAATCAGGAGGAAGGAGCCCGTACATTACCATATGGCAAGCGCTACCCAGAGTCCTATTTGAGGAAATGTGTATCGCATTAGTGTATGATGCAGCCAACAACATTCTGAGTGTGACTGACATTAGGAACTATTTAAGAAACACAAACACCTGCCCGTTCTCTATCTTCGGGTGGTAACTATAGCAACATGAATGTAATACACGAGACCAAAGAGGGCTGAGGATGCTCACCTAAATGGGCGGATAACGGACAATGCCCAGTTAGAATAGCTCACCGGAATATCTCCTCAGATGAGCGAATACCAAGAATTCCATTTTTATAATTATAATTAAATTACGGCAACGGTAAATAGATGATGAAATTCTCTTATGAACCTTCTGATAGGAATTTCCATCATGTTTGCGCTCCTGGATTTGTTCATCTTGCATCTGTAAAAAGTACAACTACAAACTTGTCTGCTGTTGACATATACCGGTGTTAATAGCAAGATAAATTTCACGTCTTACACCAGGCCTAGGGAAACTGGGGCCTACCTTTTGTGTCACCCAATTAATTAGGTTCGATGCTGGTAAATATTGGTTTTGTAAGGTTGTACCGTTATCTTACTTTGACGATTATAGAGGCGTAAGGACAGGGGAGGCAATAGTTTTAAAGGGGTGGGTAATTGGTCAATTACCGCTAACTGTAAAGCTGTTAAATGTTTAAATTACGCGACTTAACAAAAGAGAAGGCCCTGTAACATTACAATTATCTTGTAAATTACTAAGGTAATTGGTGTCTAGGCCATTCTTGGCCCTTTACAAGGTGAGGCAATGAATGTGTTTAACACAACATTTACTGCCACCGACATTTACCACCACTGACATTTACCACCACTGACATTTACCACCACTGACATTTACCACCACTGACATTTACCGCCACCGACATTTACTGCCACCGACATTTACCACCACTGACATTTATTGCCACCGACATTTACTGCTACCGACTCTTACTGCCACCGACATTTATTGTCACTAATAGCGCAGCATTAAAACCTTGCTCGCTCTGTGCCTGGCTTATGTAGTGCCTCAATCGCGCGGTAAAGTAAACAACCAATCCACTAACCTTGTATGCCTGTTTCAACATGGCTGACAGTTGTTCATTCTTTGCACGATGGTCAGCAATGATCGCCTCCATCTGTTTCCTGTCGATGTTCACCTCGTCGTACGAATTGTGAAGGGAGGCTATCTGCTTCTGGTCAGCTTCGTGCCGCAGCATCAGTTCCTCCTGGACACGACGAGCTAACTTAGCCAATCATCAGCCAGTAAATTAGCAACATTAGTAAAAATGTGGAAATTCTAGATTTTTTCATGACATGGTAATCATAATGCCCGTTGATTTATGTAAAACCTAACATTTACCTATCAACCTTAGGTATGGTATTATCGAATAGCTAAACAGCCAACAATTCGTGGCTCGCTGCGAAGGGGTTAACTAAAGGATTCCTATCAATATAGCATATACAAAGAAAAACACAGAAAAAATCATTCAGGTGGGGAAAGGTGGTAAAGATAGTGAAGAACCAGTAGTATAATCAAATTCTGTTGCACGTGTTCAAATGTTACAGATAAAGGTATATTATTTGGTCTTAACCCTTACAACAGTGAAATTGTACGCGACATTACTACAGCAATACAAATCTGTGACAACAGAGTGCTAAGGGTTAAGTCCGTGTGGAAATGTCTTTGAATGAATCAAGCATTCACAAGTAAAGTCACTATAATTATCCTAATAGATTCGTACGATTCAAGCCATATTTACATCTGCGATGTACATCGGGATGTCTTAACCACAGGATCCATTAGGTTGTTTTATTTGACAAAATCCTCCTGTAAGTCAACTTCGTATTAAAGCAAGCGAGTTTGTAAGTAAAAAATTTCAAAGCCAATGTCAAAAACAGTTAAACCCAATGTAAATAAAAAAAGTCAAAGCCAATGTCAGAAACAGTAAAATCCAATGGAATCAAGAGAAAGTTAAATCCAATCTGTATTTTGCAAGTTGTATATATATATATATATATATATATATATATTTGGCCAATTCATACAATTTTTGAGGTTATATAAAACAGATTAAATTTATTCTATTCACAACTACATTTTAAAATAATATTTATTACGCGTGAATTTTCATGAATTTTATAACATTGTAAATATTGAAGTTATCGCCAAGCTTCAACTTCCAAAATACCTACAACCTCTGACAATCTGATCAGAACTCTATAATGGACGCAAGACACCTTACTATTGTAATTACTTGCCGCGCGAACTTGGAGAGCTTGAATCCTCGTCTCGAACTTCGAATTCTCCCTGGAAGTGAATGTTACATGAATTAGCTTCACTCCTGCGAGACACCAATCACGGCAAATGATACACCTTGGGCACTTGTAACTTTACAATAAAAAGGTAAAAGAACAGGTGAAGTACAACATTTATAAACCGCAAGTATCCTCCAATTATGGCTGTAATATACAATAAATGTTTGTGGCAGCTATTCAGCGTAGATACAAAACCTTCTACGAGATTTGTATGAAGGATACTAACAAGCTTCTTCTTATTTTAGAGGGTGTACTTCAGCAATTGGGGATAAATGACTACTGGACTATTCAACTCCCAATGGCTCATACTACAATAAACAATAGTCTATTCTGCCACTAATATTTATCATGTCGACCAAATGAGCATAAATTCACAAATTAAAATGACGCCTCTTACTGTGTATTTTTAGTGTTCAGTTTTTAGTTGCCTATAGTAATCTCCTTCAGTCTTGATCTTAACTCCAAAAAAAGGGATTAGCCTCAGTTGTAAGTTGAAACGCCCCCACATAAAGACCATCCAAAGAGCTGAAACACAGCAACATTGGACGGGAGAAACCCCTACATAACCACACTGCGAGGGCAACCAAGACCCCAGGGTTGACTGGGTTTAACATGTTTTTCTGGCCAGAAAATGGCTCAGATAGTATACAGGCTAGAGGAGGGTATGAACCAGGGTCTTCTGGTTCAAGTCATGTTTTCATGGATGCGATGTATGTCCGACTGCTTTGGGGGCAGCTGGCGTAGTAGTTAGAGCGTTTGAATTTGAATCCAGGGGTCCCTAGTTCAAATCCCGCTCTAACCAGTATACTAACTGTGGCGTTTTTTGGGCTGAAAACGTCTTAAACCCCATTGCCCTTGCAGTGTGGTTCTGTTGGGGCTTTTTCCCTCTGATGTTTGCTGTGCTTCAGATGCTCTATATGTGTTCCTTATGTCCCTTACATCCCCGTTATGTCATCATCTCATTGTAAATAAACATGGACCTATCATAGACTTAGCGGAGTGTGCTACATATGTAGTTCATATGTAGACATTTAGAACCAGTGGCGTGAATGAAGAAAGGTCAATTGTCTGCCCAGACTCGGTGGGTTTTTCACACTAGGTGTTTTCCCCAGCCCGTCTAAGTGAGGCTAATCAGATTGTCATGTCAACCACATTAATAGGCTACTTTTGTAAAGGGCCAAGAATGGCCTATCACGATTACTTCGGTAATCACTCTACAAATACGATACAATACAATGTCCGACTGCTAGGGCGATAAATAAACTTTAAACTGGGACATTGTCCGGAATATGTGTCTGTCAAAACCTAAGGAATCCGGCAGTGAATCACCTCTGAGATGAGTTGAGATCCTCTTCTACCTCATCGAGCTGGGCGTGCAGCCTGAGGTTCTCCTCCATGACCTTCTTGTACGGCGATTCGCTGACAGTCGGGGTTGTGGAGGTGATGGCAGATCGCAGCTCCTGTAGCTCTGACTCGTAGTAGCTATGCAGGTCGGCGAGGTGTTTCGCGTGCTTCTCTCTCAAGCTTAAATCACTGTAGGGCGGGCAGCTATTGGACACTGAATCATGGTACAGGGCAGTGCTGGCTAACTAGCTGGCCCGTGGGCTCTTTATCCAGCAAAAAAAAATCTAGTAGTTCGTTATAAAATAAAATATATTGATTACTAATTGAAAAGTGGCTTGAAAAATGTTGCGGCTGTCGGAAATTGTAGCAGTTGCCAATGCTGCCCTCGGAACAATCTAGTCGGGCATATAACTCACTGCAGGGTTATGTGATATAGGGGTGAATAGAACAGTGAGTTAGTGCAGCATATTGAGCTTACAGTCCGGTGCTGGTAGCCAATGTGGTGAGTGGCCAGTGAACTGACCGTAAGTCAGTTTAGTGTATGTATGTGTGTGTGTATATATATATACATATATATATATATATATTTTTTTTTCAGCATCAAGAATATTAAATAATGATCAAAAAAGGAGCAGCACTATAAAATGTCTTCGAAATCATCTCGGCAGTAACTTAGTTACACCAGTTCTTCGCATGCCTTACACTGACGGTTTATGCATTTAAAGAAGGATGTAGATGATTCTTAAGATGACAATAAAACAGCCTGAGAAACTGCCCAAAAATCAATATGACTCACTTCTCCTGCTGCACTCCGGTCACAGGCTGCCTTAAATCACCGTGGGATGTTGTTGGCATTTTCGTTTCATACTTTGGAGGAGTCTTGTACAGATCTCTGTCCGTGAAAGCTCGAGGAATGTAAGCCGATGGACTTCCCTGAGAAACAGTGTGATAATTCTACTTGAATAATTAAACTTAACCTTTGATTTTAACGAAGAGATCCCCAACTTCCTTGGGCCAGATAGAGGTCTTGCTGTTTGAACTGTAACAACTTAATAAAGGACAACTTAGTAAAGCACAACCTAAACAACTCATTCTCTATTTTTCCACTCTATATCATTGCGGAGTCCAAATTCAACATCAATGTATATGTATGTGTATGTATGTATGTATTTATAGGCTGATTACCAAAGTCATAGGCCCTTTACAATGCTAGACTAGTAATGTGGTTAACACGACAATCTGATTAGCCTCACTTATATGGGGTGGGGGAAAAACACCTACCGTGAAAAACCCACCAAGTCTGGGCAGACAACTGACCTTTTTCCATTCACGCCACTGGTTTTAAAAGTCTACATATGAACTACATATGTCGCACACCCAGCTAAGTCTATGATAGGTCCATGTTTATTTACAATGAGATGACGACATAGCAGGGAGATAAGCGACATAGAGAGCACATAGAGCATCTGAAGCACAGCAAACGTCAGAGGGAAAATGCTCCAACAGAACCGCACTGCAAGGGCTACCCAGACCCCCATGAGCAATGGGGTTTAAGGCGTTTTCAGCCCGAAACGCGCCACAGTTAGTATACTGGTTAGAGCAGGATTTGAACCAGGGACCCATGATTCAAAGTCAAACGCTCTAACCACCACACCAGCTGCCCCTAAAACATACTAATGTAATCAGTTTAGTTCTCTTGATCAGGGTCGGGCAGAGATGAGTTTTGGATCTGTAATTCGGGCACAGCGGAAATGCATAAATGTCAAATGGAAATGTCATAAACTCACTGTCTCACTGTCACTATCAAGAATAACGAGATCAAGACGTCATGTCCCCTGACTAAACAACTTAAGTGGAAAATCAGCAAGTATGGCTATGCTTCACTCGGGTCTTTCCCGCCATAATCAATAAGACTAACTATTTCCGCAACATCGTAGCACATCGTTCCATCATAAGCATATTCTGATCTTACCTCGTCAAGGGTCAATCATATTCATATGCATACATATATACAGTCAAACCTCTATTAAGCGGCCACTCACGTGAATCACGAAAAAGTGGCTGTTAAGACAGATGGCCGTTTAATCCAGGTTTGACATTTTGACTAGTGTACATGTCGGGCGGAATTTGAAGTGACCGTTACGACAGGTGCCCGCCTTATACAGGTGGCCGCTCGGGCAGGTTTGACTGTATTTCACTTTGAATATTTACAAATCAACATAAAGAACCACAGCATCTATATCACCGTGAGTGTTCAGAACCCCATTTTCTATTTTTATGAACGCTCTACTTGCTTCAGAAGCCTTCCCTGTGTCCAATGCGAATGGGCCAATTCTACAGAGACACTAACAAATTTTTTCATCAATATCACACCCTCACATTGAAAACAAACAATATTTCTTATTTTGCAAAATCCACAAAAAATTATTGGATTTATTTGTTAGAATCTAAGTGAGGATTTATGTGACCGATTGATAGAACTTGAATCTTTACTAATCCTTTCGTTTATCAACGAATATTAATGAAGTAAGCGAAACGAAGATGGGTATGATATTTTTTCATTTAAAAAGAGGTAAAAAGGTAAAGGCGAGGTTTTGGTGCCACTTTTTAATTAAATGTCAGTCGCACGTACAACATTACCCTGTTACTACCCTAAGACATTTTTATAATAAACCATTCCACGACATATCTTTCTCAATATCCCAGCACGAAAATCTTGCTCATTTCCTATTGTGAAAGACACGGGAAAAAATCCCTGGTTTTTGCCGGTTAGAACTCGCAACCTCTCGCATGAAAGGCAGCGCTTCTAACCACTGCCCCACTGCGTCAACAATAGAGCTCAAATTTTTCAGATCTTTTGATTTCTAAACCCATAAAACATCAGTGTATATAATACCACAAAGGTCTTTTAATGTGATCAGATCGAGTCGAAGTAATCTTGTAGTGAACTTCAGTTTTATCAAGATTTCCCAATTCACACCGTATTTTATAACCGGATGACACTCACTGATATCGATGCCTGTAGGAGCATTACACTTGCCTCGCATATTGAGAGCAAAATTAAAGCTGATGATCTGTGGCGATGACACTCACTGATATCAATGCCTGTAGGAGCATTACACTTGCCTCGCATATTGAGAGCAAAATTAAAGCTGATGCTCTGTGGCGATGACACTCACTGATATCAATGCCTGTAGGAGCATTACTTGCCTCACATGTTGAGATCGAAATTAAAGCTGATGATCTGTGGCGATGACACTCACTGATATCAATGCCTGTAGGAGCATTACTTGCCTCACATGTTGAGATCAAAATTAAAGCTGATGCTCTCTGGCGATGACAATCAGCAAACTTTGCTCGACTTCGTCGATGTCTCCATGAAGGATCCCGTGCACAAGTCAATACTCGAGGTAATGAAAATATAATTTTATTCTAGCCTTCATCCATCGAACATAGTTTAGTATACATTCAGTGAAATAAGAGGGCAAAGCATGCACTCATTGATTATTAATTATTTTCACCGAAAACAGAGTTACTGTACCTTATATAGGAAATCTAGTATGAATCTTGATTTCACTAACTTATTATGGTGCACAAACACCAATCCCGTTAGTCTGGGATGTCCCGGGTGTTTACCCGGCAGGAGCCCAGATTGATTGTTTTTTAACCCTTAGCACTCTGTTATCACACAATTGTATTGTAATAGTCATGTGATATACAGTCGTCAGTGTGGTGAGTGTTAAAGATGTTAAAGACTCGTGACTGTACCTTAGACACGTACCTTCTCTGACCAACCTGACTGTACTATGTTTACAGAATCGCTACAGCACCGAGCTGGCCATGATGTACCTGTGGCAGGAAAACTATGACCGCGCCCGTCACTACTGCCGACTGTCTATTCAGGCATTTCTTCAGGTAACATCTTCATTGATTCCTCGTTAGTTTTTAGATGTAAACGTGTGACTCAGTCTTAGATCAGTCTCAGAACTCCCCGTAAACATCTATACATGAATAATGCGTTTCATGTTATCTAGATAGCAGGAGAGAAATTCGTAGAAAAAAACTTACCTCTATTGGGACTCGAACGTACGACGTCCAGGTAATCAGTCTGGTGCTCTACCAACTGAGCTATAGGAGCTGACTTTCTCCTGAACATTCCGATATTTAACACATTTTGAGAACACACTGATATTGAAAGTCCATATACCATGCCAGAAATATCCACAGATAATGGTATCACGCACGATGGACCATAAATTGACTGGCTGATTTTTGCAGTGTTTGATTGAAATATTTATATAACGTTAATGGGCGGTAATTAACATTTTTGATAATCTAGAGACACTCTTGTCTATCATTATAATGTCATAACATTGTTATATCATGAAGAACTGTGGCAAAATTCAGGAATCCTTCACGAGTCACGTACATGACTGGTTCTCCAGCAATGAGCTTGTGCTCCTCTTGCTGTGTAGGCATAGCGTGACAGCAGGAAACTTGTGGTATTTCTCTCGTAGAACCGGTGCGACAACTGCGTGTGCTCCTTTGGTGTTGCAAAACAGATGTGACAGCAGTAGTGTTCTGTTTGTCTTACAGAACTGGTGTGATGGCAGTCATGTTCTGTTTGTGTTACAGGACTGGTGTGGCGGCAGTAGTGTTCTGTTTGTGTTACGGGACTGGTGTGGCGTCAGTAGTGTTCTGTTTGTGTTACAGGACTGGTGTGGCGGCAGTAGTGTTCTGTTTGTGTTACAGGACTGGTGTGGCGGCAGTAGTGTTCTGTTTGTGTTACAGGACTGGTGTGATGGCAGTAGTGTTCTGTTTGTGTTACAGGACTAGTGTAGTGACAGCAGTAGTGTTCTGTTAGTGTTGCAGGACTGGTGTGAGCTTGTGCTCCTTTTCTGTGGTAGAACCAGTGTGAATATAGTGATTTAGTGCTTATTTTGTGGTGCAAGAGACGTGTCTTAGCATCGAGTTTGTGTTTTTTTGTCTCGGATGAGTGGCTTGACAACACAACCTGTGCTCTGTATGTGTCGCAGGACTGTCATGACAGCTTGTCGCTCTCTTTGTGTTGTTAAAACTCGTCCAACAGCAATGAGCTTGTAATATATTTGTGTTGCAGAATTGTGTTGCGGAATTGTGTTCCACACCCTATTGAACAGCTGTGAACTTGCAGTCATTTGCAAGACTCGTGTAACAGCTGCGAATTTCTGCGTCATGCTTCCAGACTGATGCGATTATATTGACTCTGTGCTCCCTTTGTGTTGCAGGACTGGTGTGACAGCAATGAGCTTGTGCTCTCCACACGACGCCACCTTCTACACAGTCTCCACAGCCTTGTTGAACTACAAGAGTTTCTCGCATTCATTGTTTCTGACTGTAAGTTTATTCTTTACGCCCATAATGTCTCATCCAGTGTGTGAATATTTGAGAGGCATACATTTTGCCTCGTAAAATTTTCTATCTGCTTCAAATAATTAGAATTTAATTATCAAATAGTCATTTACGTAGTGTCATATATAAGGTACCTATGTCACACACGACATGTCGTATGTAAATCATTTGAAAATCGTGAAAAATTGATTCTACTTACTGTACATCAGGACATATCGCAGTCAGGTGATATATCGCTTGAAAACCGCTCAATCATCATCCACGGTTCACAAAAAAATTCTAGAACATTCATTAGAAGATTGTCTTGTTTTAGATATTAGCATGGATGGAGTAGAAAAGCTGGTGACTGGCTGGGAGAAACGCAGTGCCCACGTGATTCTGGATTCTGTATCGACTTGGTGCGATGTGGCAGACAACAGGTGAGATGCCCTGGTCACTCGCTAATTGATGTTGTCGCTGTAAAGGTGGTTATGTCAGGGCAGGTGTCCCAGTGTTTAGATTGTTGGACTTGAGTATGGAAACGCCGTAGTCCATGGCTTGGGGATAGCCAGCAAAAAATGCAGTTTTATGGAATACATAAACTACCTTAAACTTTAAAGAGCACAATGTTTAACTATTATGAGACACACACATATCGAGCACAATGTTTAAATATTGTTGCGCATGTATGGAGCACTCATTGTGGTAGCCGTGTGAGTTACTTGTATGGAGCACAATGTTTGAATATTATGACGTATATATAGAGCACAGTGTTAAAGTATTATGAGACACACCCACATACAGAGCACAACGTTTAAATATTATAGCACATATATGAACACAATGTTTGAATATTATGACGCATTTATAGAGCACAGTGTTTAACTATTATGAGACACATATGTAGATTACGATTTTTAAAAATCAGGAACAATTTAGAAGGCGCGACTCCAAAGCCAGAACCAAAACCAACACTCATTTTATTGTATAAGCTCATTGTGCTAATATTTTATTTATAAATTCTAATTGACAGTCTTTCGATGTTATCATTCCCCCATTGATTTCTACTCTGTTTTCGTATTGATCATAAATACTAAAAGCTAAATCTATTGGCCTTCCATATCCTATAATTGATCCAGAAAAAGTTACGTTTGTGTCTTGTTCTGCACTATCGCTAATATTCTCAAAATAACCCTCTCCTGTTTCAATGTTTCCAAAATTATCCTCAATTCTCCAGTCTATTCTCTGTCTATTTCTTTTTAATTGCTTTATCTCTCCAAAAGTAACTAAATTAGTTTTAATTAACTCTTGCGTCAATACTCCATCAAATGATATATTATATCGTTGATTTGTAGGTACTGATGTTTCCCATCCGTCAATATTTTGTCTAGTAGTAGTACTTAACATAGTTACTGACTCATCAAAACTATTTGAAGTTAAGCAACCAATAGGAAAATAGGTATCTTCTCTTTTTATGTAAAGTATTTTATATGTGCCGTTAATAAAACTCATTATGTAAATTTACTAATTTTTATCCTACTATTGTAGGCTCTACAACATTTCCGTAATTTAAAGCTAATTGATAATCTATATCTACTAACTCTTCGCCGTAAATCTGTTTTAATTTAGCCGTTATTATATTTTCTTTTGTATTATAGCTATATTCTATAAACATAAATTGCCCAGGAACTCCATCTATAGTTATTACGCTTAAATAATGAAAGAATCCAAAAAT
>WURV02182564.1:0-13123 GCA_011762755.2 Epimenia babai | reverse complement strand
TTTATGGACAGTTTTAGTTACATGGGTATTTGAAGCATCACGTGAAGCACATAACCTTTATGGACAGTTTTAGTTACATGGGTATTTGAAGCATCACGTGAAGCACATAACCTTTATGGACAGTTTTAGTTACGAAATTCCACGTGGATCTTTCAGGAACCTGATATTGTCGAAGTATCCGATATTGAAATCCCGCCACCATCTACTTCCGTCTCCCGAAGGTATTTTATAACTTCGCAGGTAGTAGTTGTTCTGACAACTTACCTGAGTGGTATCTCACTGTATTCGTTACATCACACGGGATAAGTCGTTATGTCATCAGTTATGGTTATCCAGTCATTCCGTCTGTCTGTCTATCTCTTCCTTACGGACGCGTATCTAAAGATTTACTGTAATTAATCGTAACGCGAACTTAACGGGCAGGTGAGCTGGCGCCGGCGGTGACCGCTACGGTCAACATGAGCGGCGTACTAGTCGACTTCGTTGTGACCCACATGGGTAACGATCGCGATGACCTTGACCGTAGACTCCAGGCGCAGTTCCTGTCCAATGAACTGGATCACTGGTGAGTGCACCGCATACCTGTGACAGGTGAGTATTTCCAATGATGAGCACACCGCACACCTGCGACAGGTGAGTATTATCACTGAAGAGTACACCGCACACCTGGGACAGGTGAGTAATACCAGTGAAGAGTACACAGCACACCTGCGACAGGTAACACCAGTGATGAGTACACTGCACACCTGCAACAGGTGAGTATTACCACTGATGAGTACACTGCACACCTGCAACAGGTGAGTAATACCACTGATGACTACACAGCACACCTGCATTGGGTGGGTATTACCTATTGGGACACATTGTAGACTTGTATTCCCTTATAGATCTGGAAGACATTTTACAAGCAATTATTAACCTAATTTCAAGGGAGATATGCATTATTAATATGTAAAATATATATATTGTTTATATTCCAAAAAAGCATTATTGTATGATATAATCGGCAGCGAGAACCCGGTTGTATTTCTGGGATACGTGACATCGGCTCCCTACGGCCGGGACTACC
Source organism: Epimenia babai (assembly GCA_011762755.2). Lineage (NCBI taxonomy): Eukaryota > Metazoa > Mollusca > Solenogastres > Cavibelonia > Epimeniidae > Epimenia > Epimenia babai. The sequence goes on along the minus strand of WURV02182564.1, from coordinate 12,054 downwards.
AGCATCTGACCACTAATGGACGGGTCAGGGATATAGACGACACCGACGGTGACCGATGGTGCGAGTACATCATGTATCGGGGCCTCATACGGTTGGTTGGTTTACCTTCATGGTCAGTGGTCAGTAATAGTAAAGTTTAACTGCGCCTGGTCATCATAGAGACATAGACACAGTCAACATTAAAAAGTAATGGAAATTATTAGTGAACATGTCAGATCTAGTTTAATGGATAATACAGTTCTGTGCAGGTTCACTGATTAATATATTGCTCGAGGCATGCACGCACACACCCTCACATATATAAATTTATTCGCAAATTTTATCATTTTCTTTTATGTCTTAACCCCTTGTTACACTGGTGCTTTTGTGTTTTATTACGGCCATGGGAGCATTTTCGAAAGGTTTATTAACAGGAGTTAATCGTGTAGATTTCGTTACCATCATCAAAGAGTGATCTCCCCTCCTTCCGCCCACGCGCTTTAGGTGTGCCACTATTGGCTATTGTGAGCGTATCCAAGTTCGTCTTACCTGCACATTCAGTCGTTCTATCATGACTCCGCCCCCAGATTGGGATACGCCAGGGTGAGCCACGGTGGCCTGAGTGACACAGAATTGCAGATGGCCACATTCAGGGTACCCCCTGACCCGCACTCGTACACAGACCACGAACATATCGAGAAAAACCCAAAAAAAATCGACCTGAGACTCCGCTTCAGTGATAAGTGAGGAATATACGAATACCAGTATACGAATATACAAATACGAATATACGAATACGAATACAAATAGATGAATACAAATATACGAATAAACAAATACGAATACAAATAGATGAATACAAATATACAAGTATACAAATACGAATACAAATAGATAAATACAAATATACGAATATACAAATACGAATACAAATAGATGAATACGAATATGAATATACGAATACAAATATACGAATATACGAATACAAATATACGAATATACAAATACGAATACAAAAGATGAATATGAATATACGAATACAAATATACGAATATACAAATACGAATACTAAAGATGAATACGAATATGAATATACGAATACAATTATACAAATGCGAATATACGTTGCGTGTAAATTTTCTTATTTATTGATGTTTATCTTAGATTTGAGTCACCTTGTTATAATTTGTCATGGAACCATGATTAAAATGATTAAATTAGGTGTACTAACATGTCTGTTCTATATCACATTCGTACACTAGTTTTACTGCACGTATTTCGTGTGGTTTGTCCGCAGGTTTGGGTCTTATCACGTGGGTCATGGATACTTCAAGACGCACCGGTTCCATATGAGCACTCCCAAGTATTTCGTCCCTTAGCGAGCTGTTCATTTTGTCCTGCAACCAGAAAGAATCAATCCTCCTATTTATAAATCATATCATCAACGGTCATCCGAACACTACACACTGTTGGAATGCACGTGTTCATTTATTTGGTTGTGCTCTTAAACCATGAACTGTCAATCATGAAATGGTCTGGCAGACATCAGATGATTCTAAGTGAATAAAATCCGTCAACAATCTGAAAATATAATTAAAATCACTTTTTTTCATGCTGTATATAATAATAAATAGATCATCTTAAAGACTTTACATTATTAAAAATTACTAAAATTATTAAAAATTGAAATCAAAATGTATACAAAAACTATACAACGATTAAGCCTTGCATGTGATATGATAAATGTATGTTATGGAATTGTAAAAATTTAATATTACATTTTAAGAACCATGTGCAAGAGTAACAATGTAGCTCTTCAGAGCTTTCTAAATTATGAAATAATAAAGGCTCTGCGAATAGAGGCAGGCAGAGAACTGAGTATGGTCAGCAAAGCAAATCATGCTTTAAACTGGCATCAAGCATCGGGGAGGTGTCTCAAATTTCAGAAAATAACGTCCAAAATAACAATATTTAAAATCATTGATGAAACATATTTTCTAGACGTAAAAGCGATATAGTATTTAAGTGTGTCACCAGACATCTAGATATCAGGATTATAGGTGTTAGGATGCTAGACATTCTGGTGCGTCGTTTTGCGGAGTTTGATCTTTAGCCACCAGCTTATTGAACATTGTTACATATGCTTAGTGATGTCCCATGATCGTGATGTGAAAGATGGAATCAGGACAGAAAACCTCATTATTGGCATTTTGCTTAGTTGCACCTCCAGACTCAATAACTCAATTATTTATTCCGTCACCAATTATGAACCCCATCAACAAGTTTTTGATTCCATAATCAATTACCAATATTCGACCCGCATCAACAATTATCAATTCCATCACCATTTATTGACCCCCATTACCAATTTTTTGTTTCAACAACCAATTTTTGACCTCATCATTAATTATTTGATTCCATAACCGATTATCGACCCATCACCAATTATCAATTCCATCGCCAATTATCGACCCCCATCACCAGTTATCGACCCCATCACCAATTATCCACCCTCCATCACCAATTATCGACCCTCCATCACCAATTATCAATACCATTGCCAATTATCGACCCCATCACCAATTATTGACCGCATCGCCAGTTATCGACCCATCACCAATTATTGACCCCGTCACCAATTATCGACCCCATCACCAATTATTGACCGCATCGCCAGTTATCGACCCATCACCAATTATTGACCCCATCACCAATTATCGACCCCATCACCAATTATTGACCCCATCACCAATTATTGACCCCATCACCAATTATCAACTCTCACCAATTATTTGATTCGATAACCTATTATCGACTATATTCGTACTCGTCGATTTCGTCATCAATTATTACCGCCTATGCATTCCACTATCACACAGCACCCCCCCCCCCCTTTTTCCAAGACTGAACAAAATCCTTTACAAGAACAGGCTATGTCTCAGGCAAATATAACACAGTTATAGTTATTTTTATATATAGCATACACCTTTGTAGTGGTAACACATAGTTGAGGTACCTTGTTTTAATATTGATGGTAGTATGGCACTCGCGCGCGACAACGGTAAAATGTGTTACGTGTCAGGTTACATGAAATTAATGTTCATAAAATGGTCGCTTCAATATCTGAATATTGTTAGTTTTGACCTTGTTTTGTGGATAATTGCAAGTCTAAAATCGATGGAAGTGATGCGTATGAGTGTATCCTTATTACTTGATAGTATTAAAATTTTTAGAACATCCTTGAACACCTCGTTTTTCTTTTTTTATAGGCTACCTGTTAACGAAACTGGTGGAATGACAATGATGGGTGATTTGCCCATTGTTCTTCACGAACACATCGAATGTAATGCACTAGGAGTCTAGGTCCCACGACCATCTGGTTGTACAGTCTTGTGATCAACACATATACATATACAGACTCACTGAACCTCAAAAATATATCGTTCGTTCGGCGGGACTTATTTTTCACGAGACACCCCAAAGCGTAACTTGATTTTTGACTCATCAAGGGGCATAATCTTGAGTTCTTATTAGGAGCAGTTATAATTATTTCTTTATTTCAACGAGAAACATATTTTAATAGACGTACGGTCCATTTCCATTTATACAATATCCAGAAGCTATTGTGACAACGCGCCATCTTGATTCAAACGAAATGGTAAGCAAACCACGTAGTCCGTAATCGCGTTCTCGTTATTTTCCCAGTAATTTCTTCAGTGAACCGTACTTGTCTGGTATTCCTAAGCATGGCGCCCCAACCTACGTACCTTCGCGAGACAACCATAATGCTATTACGCGAATTACCGCCACGTGTAAGTAGATTATTGGCGCGAATTGTTTGCTGCTCGCGTAAGTTACCCCCGCCGAGAGGTGTCCTTATGGTATTACGGTCGTCACGTGATTCCCATAAGTCACCGACAGATCTCGCTACAAGTATCGACCGATAGGCCGATACCATCCACTCTACCTACCACGAGAGAGGTTTGATTATACAGGGCATATCCTTCCATATAGCCATTAGTAAGCTGTGTGAACTTTATTTCTAAGATGTTTCTATAAAGTAGAACCCTAGTGAAAAGACCAAGTCTGAGACAAAACTCGGCCTACGGCGTAAATGGAATCATTAAAAAATTTACTTGTAGCCAGACGTAAGTCGACTGAGTACCAGGCCAGGAAAGCGAAGATAGGCGCTAAATAACATTCAGTTCTTCTGTGTCAGAGTCTAGATTATATGTCTGAAGAGAGGACAATCGAGACAATATTCGAGTTTCTAGAATCTACGAATCATCATAAATGGCGGAAGGGTGGCTGCTGCGTATACACTACATAGATGACACAAACAGAAGGTTGACGCCCAGGGGGGGGGGGGCAAAGATCACCTGTAGGGGGACTAGAAGATAGGAAACAAGATAAGGATGTAACAGAACGATGCCCAGCAACGGACAACCAGCGGGAAGTTGGGTTTGCGGCCTTAAATCGCCTTCTGGTATAGCTTACAAATTGCACTGAGCTTTAGGTCATTATGTAATAGCGGGTTTGAAAAATAAACTATGGATTTCGAAGCAGTTGCCACGAGCTGATAACCAATATTAAGTCAAAGTCAAATGTACTACCGATATTTAATGAAAATACGCGCTGCCGTAAGACAAAATATAAAAAAATGTGGGCCGGGCAACGGTAGGTCATTCGGAACCCAGTAAACAAGTTCTGTCACCACGGTCCACGCTGTTCTTAGCTTAACACTCCAGGTTTTTACACGTCGCCGATTTTGAAGCCATTTTCCGCTGATCATACTTCGTTTAAGGGGATTAGTAGAGAGTATCGTGCATTATTTATTTCCCTTATAATAGCACCGCCACAAATCGCTCTCTGCTTGTCAATAGTCAGCAGGATAATTCCGAGATGCCGTCGCATGAAATTAACTTCGTCACTCACTAGCACGCTTCAATCATGTTAGGGACTCGCACTACGGCTTGGGATATATGTAGCAATAAACCTGTAAATGAACGAAATCAAACCTATGTAAATGCAAGTGGATCGCGAAATGATACGTAGAACATTTTGCAATTGATGTATGTCGTCTACAAACTCATGTTGTAGACTTGAAATATGTGAAAAACTCGAAAGCATGATATCAGCAAAATTTTAGGGACAAAACAAACAAACGAAACAAACATACATGCATGCTGTGTCAAATGTAATCTATCCGACATTATTGATTGACATGCAATGAATCTAGTGAAAATAGATAGAAACATTGGTAAGTAGCTTTATCGACCTTTTGATCGGGCTGTTTTTGTTGAAATAATGACTTTTAAAGTACAGATTATATTACTCTTGCTGAGATAGCAATGTACGTGCATGTGATTCAGCCGTCTTCTAGGCCATCATTGTCTTTTCACAAAGTTATACTTAACATAATATTTACTAAATATGATTATCATCTTTTATGACGGCGAGGAAATACGGTAGCGTAGGCCTACAATCCACTCAGTTTGACAAGACTATCCACACTTAATAGCCTACCACTGTTCAGTAAGCTGTTCGAAAACTGGAAATGAAATGCAACTATTTTAAAGCGGTCTTACAGTGTTTGAATAAGCATAATTGACTTGAGTTGACATGAGTAAAAATTTAAAGCAATTTACGTACTCGGGATAGTCTCCCTACATGTTTGTTAACTTAGCCTATATGACGACATCGAACATAGAGACATGGTGGGGTCTTGCCGTTTTAGTCATTTCTACTGTATGCATAAATGCTGAAGTCTGCACTTTTCATATATCATTTATAAGAAATCTCGTTGTTGAAGCGTTTAGACAAAGGCGTGATCAAAGCCAAAGAATACTGAAGGGTACATAATGCAAGTATGTGGCGATAAGTGGTGAAAATGATGCGATGTCATTGAATAAACTAGTGCGAACTAGTGAATCACGAAGAATCCCACGACCAGATTGTTCGGAGACATATTTTACGATAATTGTGCGTTCGTTTCATGTTACTTTACGAGTCTCGTTTCTTCTCGGTAGACGTGTCACCGGAAGTCTTAATTCCCTTGTCGTCTGCTGGATATCGTCTGCATCTAATGGAATTATGTTCTGTCTATACATTCACAGGATTTTTTAAAAGGTCACCATAGATCACTGGGTAATGTTCTTGCTATAGATTTTGTTTTTCCGAATCACGCCGACTATAATTGACCTCGTGACCGTCACTTAGCCCATCTCGTACTCGTCTTTTTCATCACATCTTAAGTCAAGATTTTATTCTTATTTATTGTGATAAATATGATTTTATTCTCGGTTCTCTGATGGTATCGATAAGGTTACTACAGACTACAGACATATTATGGTATTATTAAACGCAACTGTCGTTATTTAGACAGAAGTCAAGCGAAATTGTAGCCTATTTGTTAATTTTTTGGAGGTGGGAGGGGCACTGCCAAAGCCGTGCTAAATGTGATTTGACCTGTAGTCGTAGGTACTCCTGAGAGAGTAACAAGCTCCGCAGCAATTGTTATCATGGCTTGTTTTTTATCAATCAATCTACCGATTTTATATTAATGATGTCGTTTGTTGCTTATCTCTGTATTTGCATATACTGTATCTCTCATTTATACCGCCATTTACAAGTTACGACCTTGCATTTCCTAATGGTACTGTTTATACAAACCGAATTGAGGTGCATGCAGGAGCAAGAGAATCAAGACATTAGTATACTATCACTAGGATCTTGAGCTGTTTTCAATTGGATATTGGATGGTAAGAATTGGTCACCAGTGTAGCTGTGTGAGTCTCTTTTTTCGTGTTCAGGAGATTACTCTTGCATAGGCATTTTTAGTCAGTTGAAGTTTTCAAGTCAGTGTATTTTGTATTTCATAAAGAAAAGAGTAAATGATGACAATTGGTGATGTTACAATTGCGTGTAATGGTGCACATGTCATGTATTTGTATAAAAATGCACAAATTATGTGTATCATAGATGTATATATATACATATAGATGTATATTTAAGTATACTTCGCATAACTATGATATAAAATGTTTTTAAAACAGTTGTATATATATATATATATATATATACATTGTATAGCATTTCCAATGTTGGATGTAATCCATACTGAGGCTGAATCTTTCATGCCAAAATGAGTTTTGAGCCGATCAAGGGTAGTGTCAAAAGCAGTAGAAAAATCTAGAAGTATGGGCATAAGAGGAAAGCCTTTGTCAATACATATGAAATCATTTTGAAATTCCAATAAGAAAGTTTCTGTCCTGTATGTTGGTAGTCTGCTGGCTGGAGAGTTTCATGTTACTGGGTTATAGTAGTTACATCGCCCCCAAGCAATTTCTCGAATCTTGATTTAGTCAAATATTTAACAATTCCACCGTGAGTATTTCTTATTTCTTTTTTCCTATTGTGAATTGTCCTAGCAATTTAGGTTTTATTGTGTGCATCTCCTTCTACATATTTTACCTATTTAGTATCATTGATGTCTATTTATTGGTGTATATTCGTGAACATAGTATAAAAATGGGAAGTGTTGCTGAAAGTTATATAACTACTGGCATATTGTAGCGCTATAAATAAACATATTATTATTATATTGAGGTGGTGGGTTGGTTCTGCAGGTTACAACAAAACTTTAGGTTCGTCACTGGTCAGAAGATTTAGAGGAGTTGGACATCTACAGTTATCTTCTTGATTAGCGGAGCAATGTAGGAGTTGATTTAAAAAGGATATTTATGATTCTGATGAATGACAATGAATGAGGTGAGTAACTGGCGGCATTTATTCAACATTTTTATCCATTTTATACTCACTGTTAATGTACATAGTTGTATCTAATTAATTGATCTGTATTACCTGTATACCGTTAGATGTTAATTATCTATAATTTAAGTAATTACGTTATAGTCTTAGACCATTATGCTATTGTTTCATGTAAAGTGTGTTTGACAGCTCTGCTAATAAGTACACTTTAAACAAATAAATTTCATTTCATTTCATAGTTTTGTTGAAATCAACTAACCCATTCAATACGAGCGCATTCTAAGTTTAGGTTAGTTTTTTATATGGCTAGAAATGGCCTACACTATTCATTATAATACTATATCACATACAATGATACAAACCTAATCATGATGATAAGTCCATCATTTCATCTGTTGCAAACACCTTTAACGATCAGTCTTAAATTCACCTCTGTATGACTCAATCTATATTACTAGTAATCTATATTACTAGGCCATTTGTACATATATCATATCTTCAAAATCATTAACTCTAGACCTACTACATTGTTTCATTTGACATGCATTTAGTAAGGATATTTCCGGGTTCATTAGGGAAGGATTAAATAATATTGAGGTGGACTTTTCTCATGACTGGTTGTATAGTTGTGCAAAGTTGCTGAAAACCACATGCAACAAGTGACATTATAACGACCTCAGCCATTTTCTTATTACGATCCTTCTATGTGAATATACGGCATGTGCCTTCAGGATAAATTCGTTAAAGTCGAGTATATAAAGTAGATCAAAGCAAATCGCCGCAAGTATCAAAACAGCTAGTTAGGGGAGATGCAATTAAATCATTTTCACCCTCACTGGGCAACAACGCCGCAGCCCAGGCATGGGCTAATCGAGTCAGAATTTCTCGGCCACGAGTGGCTTGCATTAGATGGCAGGTCACGATGCTAAGTTTACCCAAGATTTGTGCGGATGACTGCTCAGCTGGTAATCAATACAACTAGATGCTGCCGTGCTTTTAATTTGCTAAAGTAGCGCCATTCTGGTGTTGTAGACAGACAGCTTAGTAGGCGCTCACAATATTTCGGTTACCATGCGTAATTCCAGCTACATCTACATCGGGACACATCGAATTTCTTTCAGGAAACCTCGCCAAAAATATAATGAAAGCTTCATTTTCAGATCTAATGGGTTTTTTCTGTTATTTTTATCCAACTATTTTCTAATATCCCGGATGCTATAGAAGGAACCTGCGCAAAATTGTTACAATTAGATCTCGCATCAACTGGATCGTGATTTGAATCAATATTCGTCCTCGTTGTCCAATACATAATTGTGTGGACCATAGTGGTGGGAACCGGTGTCCTTAAATCGTCAAGCGTATCACACCATTTTAATGTTGAATCGGCTTGACACGAATTCACTGGCGTCTGTCGTCAGTTGTTTCTGTAGTGCCAAAGTCTTAAATTGACAGAAGCGTATGCGCAATAGTACAATACAGCGATATAATGGAAAATTTTCGCAAAAATTTCGCAAACGTTTATGTTGTCGTGTTTCGGCTATTGCATTGTATTTTTAATCAGGGTTTTAGAATTTTATGCATATTATTGCAATATGTGTAAAACCCCAGTGGCGTGCCACATAAGAAAAGATGCTTTGGAGTAGTCTAACGAGAAATCTAATGATGCTATTTCAAGTAATGCATTACCTTTCATACATTTGTGGCTGTACTCTATCGATGTTCTCTATGTCACCTCCCTGCTAAATCTTCATCCAATTGTAAATAACCATTAACTATCGTAGATTTATTTGGGTGTGTGACATGTGCCTGTCTATAGAAATTTTGACCCAGGGTTGTGAATTGAAGGTCAATTGTCTCCCCAGGATTTTTCACAGTACGTGAGACTAATCAATTTGTTATGTTAACTACATATATAGGTGGGTTTTGTAGGGCCAACAAAGGCTTAGACAACGATAATTTTGGTAATCAGCCCATAACTACATGCATATCTGCCATTAAAACATCATAATTTAGGAGTAAGCATTATCACTTACCGCCATAAAAAGTAGTAAAAATACAGATAAGAGGTGGGATCCTGTATGCTCTGCCTTGTGTTGAACTTAATGCCATATGTGATGTCCTGAATTCGTACATTAAAATTTCATGGCTAATGTGGATTCTATGTCATATTTATGAGGCGTCGCCTCTCTGTCAGACGGCCATGTGCATTACTCAATATTGTTGAATAATTTCTGTGGAAATGGGCTCAGTGGATTCCTTACAAGATAACCACATTCCCTCTGTAATGCAGTGATATTGTCTCAACTTGTCTATAACCTCGCAATGGTGTGTCTAATAGCGTCACCGGGTCTCTCATTAATAATTCATTCAGTATTCTCCCGAGAAATGTTGCATATTTGTAAAGCAAGACAACCATTAACAGTTATGTATCAGGCATCATGACAGAGCGTCTTGATGGAAGGATGAGATTGAGTAAGTAGCTTTAGATCAGTGAGTTAACATCAGCGATTTAGGACCAATGACTTCAGATCAGCGATCATTAAGGTAAGTCAGTGAGTTGACATCAGTGGATTTTGCTCAGTTCAACAAAGTCAGTGGGTTTACATTAGTGAGTTTAGAGAAGTAATTCAAAAGAAGTATGATCACGAAGTTTAAATCAGTACCTATGTATACGTTATTTGAATCTGAGTCAGTGGCTAAGACAGTTGACTGACAGGTTTGATCTTGTACATGTCTTTTCATTTCTTGATGTAATAATTTCAATCTCCATGCAACCCACTTGATTACAGCTCATTATTCACAAAGAGAACTAGAATTTTTTATGTTCCCGTTTATTATATATGATTCTGTGGTTAGTTTTCAAATTTGTTTCTCGGTACTGTTGTAGTCGATGAATGAGTCATTGGAGCAGTGGAGCATTGGGGTCTAAGTGAATCCCTTTGGCCGCATGATGTACGCAATTGTTGTAGGAATGAGATGTGACAGTAAGTCCACCAAGATTATCACATGTCATCGATCATCCCCTCACAATCCATCAGAGTGAACGCTTCCAGTCACATTCTTGATGGAGTATTAAAATGAGACCAAAGTTCATTGACGCATCGAGATTTTCTGTCCGTTCTACTCATTCAGATGGTCATCGTAGTTTACTGACCATGTGGACTCGTTGCATGTAATTAGGTGGCCAATTACTATCTCATTAATAGAGATTACTGGGAGTTTTGGAGACATTCGGGACGGTGCGGGAATCAGTGTGGGAATCAGTGCTGCGTCAGACATGAGGGGTCCCTCCTTGAATATACTTAGTTGCATCGTTAGTATCTTACTTACACATCTTAAGACTATGAGGGATATCCATAAAATACATTATTGATAATTAATATATTCATAACGTATCGATCATTACCATATATAAAAAAGTAAATAAAGCATTTATATTCTGCACTTTGAAGCTGCTTGTGTATCTTGGCAAATGATGGTTTGCGAGGACTTGCGAGGGGGTTGGCAGCTCTATAACAGGCGTTGGTAAGCCACTCGCAAATTTATATGACATATAATATGACATTCGATAACAGTTTTGATGATTTCAATGAACATGCTTATTTTTATCATCCCTCATTATTGCCATTAATACAATCATGTTTGTTCCGGACTACTAAATATAGTCAAGTTCACCACTATCGCCGATATAAACGAGAAAATTCACTAATTAATTTATTCTTTGAGTGCGTCAATTGATCAATCGACATGGCTGTGCCTGCTATCAGGCAACTGTGATTAATAGATAAAAAGCGGGAGAAACAAAATCTAATCATAGACGAAGTCGAATGAAAGGGTGATAGACAAATACGGTCAAATAAATTGGCGTAATCTCGGGGGAAGATTGACTGTTTGCTTGACGAAGTTGGCCCGGGCAAATTGCTGTTGCCGGTATCGCACATTAATGTTTCAATTATCGCATGAAGATGACTGCATGTCAGCGGCACCTCGACGCACGTCACGTGGGATTACTCGTGTCGTTGGTTCGTAACGAATCTTCATGCAGTTATCGCATGAGATTCTTTCATCAGACTAATTATGCGTGATATCTACGCCTCTCGTGAGACACAGTTCGTATTTAGTCAATATGCGTTCGGATGACAACAGTTGGAAGTGTGTATATGTTCTCAACACTCTTCCTGTTCCTTTCTTTTGTCAGAATTGTATTTTCCATTCATCAGTTGTGTATTTCTCGTTTCTGACTTTTCATCAGAATTGGTTCTGGGTTTGATGCCAGTTTTGACTTGACAACAATGACTTTTCGAC
>WURV02182553.1:0-13123 GCA_011762755.2 Epimenia babai | reverse complement strand
AATTCTAATCTCTGTTAACCCCAGTTACTTATCAAGGTAGAATTCTAATCTCTGTTAACCCCAGTTACTTATCAAGGCAGAATTCTAATCTCTGCTAACCCCAGTTACTTATCAAGGTAGAGTTCCAATTTCTGTTAACCCCAGTTACTTATCAAGGTAGAATTCTAATCTCTTTTACTCCCAGTTACTTATCTAGGTAGAATTTCAGTCTCTGTTACTTTCCGTTACCTACCAGCCAAGCCTTTACTTTCGAAAGCAATTAATACAAAGCCTGTAAAACTTTTAATCAATGCAGAAAGTAAATGGTAACGTTTTAGTGCTACTTTATCACCTGCACTGAATATCAGCCAGAAAAAGGTTGATTACTTCATTCTATAATTATTCGAATTTGTCTGAATATAAAGGCGGGGAAATGGCGCAAAAAAATCCCCTGATTCACATATATGCAAACTCGCGAATTTTCGCATGAAAAGCTACGCTTCTTACCACTAGGCTACTGGCATTAATAATCTTGTTCTAGATTGTTCTAGATTGTTCCGGTGTTTTTAGGTAAAGCGAATGGCCGGTGTATTACACCGTTACGGCGTTCGTCTGGGGGACCGCGTCGTTATCTACATGCCAATGATCCCGGAAGCCGTGGTAACCATGTTGGCATGCGCCCGCATCGGTGCCGTTCATTGTCTTGTGTTTGGGGGATTCGCATCAAAGGAGCTGTCCGTACGAATTGACCACTCAAAGGTCAATACTGCTGAGAGTGTGGGCAGAATTAAGGGCAGAATCATGGGCAGAATTATGTGTAATATATGGGCAGAATAACGTAGCTGTTAATTACTCTCATTAGTTCTCTTGCATTTTTTGTTTATGCTGAATTATATTGCAATTTATTGCCTATCGCTTTCTCTAAATTTGTCATTTGGGCTGAATTATATTGCAATTTATTGCCTATTGCTTTCTTTACATTCGTCATTTGGGCTGAATTATATTGCAATTTATTGCCTATCGCTTTCTCTACATTTGTCATTTGGGCTGAATTATATTGCAATTTATTGCTTATCATTTCGTGTTTATTGGGTGTGTGTATTGCATTGTGCATGTTTATTCCAAATGTTGATTGCATTGCGTACGGTTATTGCACTGTTTATTGCATTGCATGTTTATTGCATTGCCTATTGCGTTTATTGCGTGGGTTTATTGCATTGCGCATGTTTAATGCATTGCAGGTTTATCGCGTGTGTTTATTGCATTGCATGTTTATTGCATTGTATGTTTATTGCATTGCATATTTACTGCGCGTGTTTATTGCATTCAGCCACGGCTAGTGGTGACGGCTAACTGCGGCGTCGAACCGGGTCGTGTCATCAACTATAAACAGATCGTCGACGATGCGGTCGCCATGGGCAACCACAAGCCCGACAAATGCATTGTCTACAACAGACCGGGGGTACTAATGGTCACTTAGGGTCATTTTATTTTCTTTCTGTTTGGCCAAATATGGCATTATATAGGGAGATATATACGGGACGATGAAATAAAACGCGAGAAATCGTAATGCTACAACGACTTAATTGTGTTTACTCAAATCGCATAATTAACCCTTAGCACTCTGTTGTCACATAAAAATAGTGGAATAGTAATGTTATGTTCAGATGTCAGTGTGGTGAGGGTTAACGTGGGGATAGTTGTGTAGGTTTATACATAACAAAGTGTAGTGTACAAAATTAGGATTAGGAGAAAAATAGCAATTTATATAAATGTCACAATTCCACTATTATGTCAGTTGATAAGTATGATAAAATGTCATTTTGACAATCTTGATCCTAACTTTCAAGCTACTGTGAAATATATAGAAAAAACGTCTCCAGTTAGGCTCAAACCTACGTCTTTGCCCTGAAATGTGTTTCTGTAGCCTTCAACCTACAGACCACTGGTTTCTAGCAATGTTTTTCAAGATATATCAAACTTTTTGGAAAATTTCACCCAGTACGCACTTCTCACCCAAACCCAATACCCACCTGTACCCATTATCCACTGATACCCAGTACCCATCTGTGCCCATTATTCAGCCATACCCAACACTCACCTGTACCCATTGTTCACCCATACCCAGTACCCACTTTAAACCACCCATTAACAAATGTTACAATTCGCACCAGAAACGAACCTAAACCACATTTTGATTAGCCCTTAAAAATTTCTCACTTTTAGTTCGATGGTGCCACAATGATCTCTGGGCGTGACCTAGATTACGTCGAAGCATGTGACTCAGCGCATCCAGTTGACCCAGTTCCGGTTCCCGCCACTGACCCCATTTACATTCTCCATACGTCCGGCACGACCGGTATTCCAAAGGTCAACATTAACAGCTTATCAGTTGCTTATATATGGAAAAAAGCCACTGCTAGGTGGTTCAAATTTCATGCCAGACTAATTAACACCAAGCACTAATTAACAATCAAAATTGTAACAGAATCTCTATAAGAGTGAATGCATAACGATTTTCTGCCAGGAAACAACCAGCTGTGGTGTGCGAAAACTTTTTCTTCGTACCCCTGTTAACTGACATGCATCTGGCTTTGGAAGGCCACACCTTAGTTGTATCAAGTGACGAGTAATTATGTAATCCTTCTAGATACAAATTAAAGTAATAAGTAATCATGTAATAATAATAATAAAGTTTTATTTCGAATGCCGAATTAACCCATGGTCTATTATGACAAGATGATGTCGACGAAACTTTACAATGTTACAACCTAAAAACATAAACTAATGAAGCTATGTGCAATTTGGGGAGTACTGCAATGCCTAGTGGTGGTTTTACATGATTTCTTCGAATAATTTCACCGAGGAGCGTATAGGTCGAGAAAAGGAGGGGTTGGAGTACGCTGCCTTGGGGAACTCCATATGGTAGTGGATGCGGCTTAGACTTGTGATTTAGGGTTTGAACGATAAAAGAGCGGTTGTGTAAGTATGAGGTGATCCATGAGAGAGCAGTCTGCCTGATGCCAAAGCGTGATTCAAGGCGAGAGAGTAGAGTTTGGTGATCGATCGTGTCAAATGCGGCACTCAGATCGAGTAAGACCAAAATTACAGCTTTGCCAGAGTCGAGAGATTTGCGAATGCTGTCAGTGATGTACCGAAGAGAAGTTTCGACGCTGTGGTTTTTTCTGTATGCATATCTAGAAGGATATATAATCATTCTAGATATAATTTAAAGTAACAGCTAACCATGTAATTTTTTATAGATACAAATTAAAGTAACAAATAGTCATGTAATCCTTCTAGATACGAATTGGAATAACAAATCCTGATGTAGTCAGTAAAAATTTTTCAATTTTTGTTTTATAACTTGATTCTATATAATTTAAAAAATCAGATTTAATTGATAAATATAGATCTGCCTGTAAAGTTTGTCTCGTCATATCACTATATTTACGAAGCACTATAATTACTCTCATTATCATTAATCTTTTTAGATTCGAAGTAGGGTCGCTGATGACGATGTAATCTTTACAGGCTGTGGTGCGACCATCTGCTGGGTATGCCGTCGCGCTTCAGTGGAGCATGAAGAACATTTATGGCATGAATCCAGATGAGGTAATGCGCCACCACACACGCACTCTTACCTGCGCCAAATTAGTTAGCGATATCCCACTGTTATTATTTCACAAAGAACAGCGAGATTAGGAGGAAATTCACAGCCACATAATTCGCGTGATACGCTTACTAACAGGCTGAAGTTTACCCAATGTCTAAGAGATTATTAACTTATTTTCCAAACTGGAGAGTAAACTGCTGAAATTATGACATCGCAACGTCAATTGACACTGTTGTGGTCCACAAACAAATTAGACTATGCATTTTTATTGTTTTACCTGATGCGTTTACATTAAGGTCAGGTACATTTGACACAGACTATGAGATCTAAGTACATCCCAAGGTATTTTTATCGGTATGGTCATATTGATGCCAATTTGAAATCATGCAGCTCAATGAACACAAAGAATACTGTAATAGGTTGTTATTCAACTTGTCTAGATTTATTGAAGAAGGTTCAGAATATATTGCTAAACACGTTAGACATAAGAATATTTGAATTTCTGTAATAGTTTATAAAATGGTTATACGCACATACAAGAATGTATAATAAATCTTTTCGTCATTTTGAACATAGTAAAAATCATAAAGGTTTTTAGCAGGATGTGATGAAAATCATATTGTAATGTGTGGATGTATATTGAGTTGAATGAAGTTGAGTTGAGTTGATTGACAGATGTGGTGGTAACAGGTACATTTGATTGACAGGTGTGGTGGTCACAGGTACATTTGATTGACAGGTGTGGTGGTCAGCATCTGACCTAGGTTGGGTGGTTGGTCATTCGTACATTGCTTACGCACCTCTCCTCAACCGCAACACCACAGTACTGTTCGAGGTACGGTCACCGTTATGATATTTACGACCACACCCACGACGTACGTCGATCTAAACGTGACATCGATATACCGTTTAGGCAGTTGTATATACATACATGTGGCAGGGAAGCAGTTAGTCAAGTAGTAGGAACACTAGACTCGTAACCGAAAGGTCGTGGGTTCGAAACTTCCCATCAGTCGACTTTTCTGCTGCGAGTCATTTAACCCCGATTGCTGGAGTAAACCCGTCTCTAAAATAGGTAGATGCGCGATATTATCCTTGGTGGGTCGATATATGAGTATCGAAGGTATTGTATATGCGCTGAATAGCTACCAATAACATTTCATTGTAAACCGCATCTGAGAGCCTTTCTTGGCTGATACTTGTGGTCTTTAAATGTTGTACTTTACCTTTACCTTTACATATGTATGTAATTATAGTGTATACATGTATCCAATGTCAGGTGGCACCCAGCTACAAATCGACAGGTTACTGGGGTCACCACGCCCCTGATATTATTACTACCCCAGCATGGATGTCCCTCCACCGGTGAAAAAGTACCATACGACTAAAAACGGTATCGCGTTCTATTCAAACCGTATAAACCACTTCATGGACCACTGCCCTATCCACTGAACAAACTGAATGAAGCCGTTCTCCACTAAGTTAATGGTTGAGAGATCGAACCGTTTGATATATCAAATTAAACCCACGTTTCTAAAAACTAGTAAATAAAGTAATCTAAACAAATACTGAACAGTTAATTGTAGTTTTCACATTGACACGAACTTTTATTTTCGTATAACAATATTCAGATGAATTCCAAAAAATTAAATAAATTGAAATTTATCTGATTCAAGTGTACTTATTTACCTAGCAGTTAAACAGACTACAGAAGTAAGACTTCCATATCGTCTATGCCCGTAATGTAAATGTTAATCTATTTATAGTCCAGAATATTCTAGATCTATTCTAGATTTATCTAGATTTATGTACATTATTGATATGTGTCTGGGCAGACAATTGATCTTTTTCCATTCACGCCACTGGCTCCAAATGTCTACATACGAGCTACATATGTCGCACACTCCGCTAAGTCTATGATAGGTCCGTGTTTATTCACAATGAGATGACGACATAGCGGGCAGGTAAACGACATAGAGAGCACATATAGAGCATTTGAAGCAGAGCAAACGTCAGAGGGAAAAAGCCCCAACAGAACCACACTGCAAGGGCTACCCATGGGCAATGGGGTTTAAAGCGTTTTAAGCCCGAAAAACGCCACAGTTAATATACTGGTTAGAGCGGGGTTTGAACCAGGGACCCCTGGATCCAAAGTCAAACGCTTTAACCACTACGCCAGCTGTCCCCTTACAGGGACCTGAAATCTATAACATCATTTTTTCTCAAACGACACAGCTGCGTAGTTCTATAAAAAACTTCATCTCCATAACGGTGACTCATTTATGGTCCACCCCATCGATTCCCAATGTGCTGTTGGTGGTGTGGACATGTTTACTTATAAACCTGTCTAATTTTTCCCGTTATTTCACTCCAGGGTAAACCAGTTGGCACACCCGACCCTGGTACTTACTTCAGAGTGCTCAAAGAACACGACGTTTCCGCCCTTTTTCTTGCTCCAACTGCGCTCCGTTCCATCCGACAACAGGTGAGTCATTCCTGATCGCGAATATTCATGAATCTAATGAATATGTGAATAAACTACACTGAAGTTAACCCGGGTGCCACTGGATTCTTTTATTAGTCATGTATTTGGTGAGTATATATCCGGGTGTAGGTGAACAACGGTGAAGATTGACACATGGGGCATGTGTTGGGCAAGTGGTGCTGTCATGGGGCAAGTGGTGCTGTTATAGGGGCAAGTGGTACTCTCATTGGGAAGGTGGTGCTGTCATAGGGGCAAGTGGTGCTGTCATAGGGGCAGGTGGTTCTGTGATGGGGGCAGATGGTCTAATGGCTTGCTTATTCGACATATCACTATGATGTCTGTCAGTGGCAGTTGGAGACCATCTGCATATTTGTCTTCTATCGGTCATTGTATATGGACAACAAGACCGAGGTCTATCTCGGACAAGACCGAGGTCTATCTCAGGCAACAAGACCGAGGTCTATCTCCGGCAGCAAGACCGAGGTCTATCTCGGACAACAAGACCGAGGTCTATCTCGGGCAACAAGACCGAGGTCTATCTCGGACAACAAGACCGAGGTCTATCTCGGGCAACAAGACCGAGGTCTATCTCGGGCAACAAGACCGAGGTCTATCTCGGGCAACAAGACCGAGGTCTATCTCGGACAACAAGACCGAGTATATCTCTCCCATATACTCCCTGTATTATATTTCGTGCATAAACCATTTAAGTCCCTATCCTTCCGTGTGGGGTGGGGTGGTGGGTTTGAGTTATATAACGGCTTCTGTCTGACATAGTAATGTTTTATTGATCTATTCAGACACACTAGAATCAATCTTTACTAAGACCATCTATGTTTGGGGGGGGGCACACGTCATCGTGCTTCTCAGCGTCAGTACGTTCCGTTTTATTCAGGATGCTGAAATCAACCACGGGAAAAAATATCTGCCTCTGTCGAAGTGAGTAGCGTTACGGTAAGCTGATTGGTCGATAAAATGTCCTTCGTTCTTCATGAAAGAATTTTTTTTATTAAATAATACTCATTCGGCTAGGATTCACTTAAAATTAGTAATAAATCTGATTAACCTATGACCTATGTAATTATGTCTATTTATAGATTTAGGTTATTTCCCACTGTGTAGATGTATAGTGTATATATTATAGCTAGGGGTAGGTAATTCAATGAATATAATATAAAAATGAAAAAATACATTTTGTGTACCTTTTATATGTCAATTAAACCACAACGCACTCTTTCATGTCTGCTATTATTATTATTATTATTATTAATAATGTCAACTAGACACATAAGAAAACGTCTACTCTACGCGCGGACCGAAAATTCAATTCTACCGCGCCTCCGGCAAAATGGCTGACTAGATTAATCCAGATACATTACATCACATGTTAATAATATTTCATTGGTTAATTTATTCACCACTTAACGAAGTAACCAATTAGAATTAATTATTTTCTTTTTACGGGCTTAGGGGAAGGTATTGTATATTTATGTAGTTCAGCCGAAATCAATTTATCTCCCTTGTTAAATCATAGATAAAATAAATGTTAATATTGATTTTTTACTTTTTACTCCACAACATCTATACAGTACGCTGAGTTAGGGTTAGAATCGTAGGAGGTCTGTGCTGTTTCAATATTCGCCTGGAATTACTGATGTTTTTATCGAGATATTTTGGATGCAGTATTTCGAGGCAGTTTTTGCGTTTGTGTAGACTCCGGTACATATATGTGGCCGGAGAACATTGCGATAACGAAACGCGTTTATGGACCACAAACGCGTTTCAGAAGCCTGTCCTTGACCACTGGTGGCAAACAGGTAATTGTGCTTTTGGGGGAAAATTCTCTAAAAATTCCTTCATACTCGGATGGTGTTGCATGGGGAGTAACTTCTACCGTTAAACGTAGTTAAAAGAGACGTAAAAGTATGAATGGGCTGTGGTTGATCGATCGTCTAAGCTGATGTTGGCCCTTTACATAGTTAATTCAACCAATAAAATATGTGTGTGTGTGTGTGCGCATCGTCCATGTTATAAGGTATTCAACACAATGATCGAGTTAGATGCATCGGTAGTGACCCCTGAATCACGGACAGTTGACCGTTGTCCGGTCATACCACTGGTCAGCGATTCCCGGATGGCCTGCGCACGTTGGACATGCCTCTAACTCTTCAATAGGGGGGGGGAGCTGGCATAGTGGTTAGAGAGCTTGACTATGAATCCAGGGGTCCCTGGTTCAAATGCCATTCCACGTATGTATGTATGTATTTATAGGCTGATTACCGAAGTAATCGTTGGGGTAGGCCATTCTTGGCCCTTTACAAAGCTAGCCTATTAATTTGGTTAACACGACAATCTGATTAGCCTCGCTTAAAAGGGGTGAGGGAAAAACACCTGGTGCGAAAAACCCACCGAGTCTGGGCAGACAATTAACCTTTTTCCCATTCACGCCACTGGTTTTAAATGTCTGATAGGTCCATGTTTATTTACAATGAGATGATGACATAGCGGGGAGATAAGCGACATAGATAGCACATATAGAGCATCTGAAGCAGAGCAAACGTCAGAGGGAAAAAGCCCCAACAGATCCACACTGCAAGGGCTACCCAGATGCCCATGGACAATGGGGTTTAAGGTGTTTTCAGCCCGAAAAATGCCAGTTAGTATACTGGTTCGAGCGGGATTCGAACCAGGGACCCCTGGTACCAACGGTATTTCAGCTCAGTGTGGTGCAGCACTTAATATCCCTTCTCAGAAGAAGTGCCCATAAAGCATCGTTTTTTGGGTGCCTTGCTAACACTAGTGAAGCCCAACTGAAGGGTATTTGCAAATCGAAAATCATATAATATATAAAATATATTATATACTCTTGAACAAAAAGAAATGCACTTCCAAAAATATTAAATATTGACTTATTTATCTAAATAAAGTTGTTCTTTAATTTTACTGTAAAATTTTTCTATTTTTTGTATTCAGGCATGTATAACTGTTGCTCAATTTGCGCTATACGGATATAATCCAGAATCCGGTTGGCCAATGACTGCCACACTCGCCGGTCTCGGGATGACGTTAGACCCTCCCCGCGGGGTCACTGGCAAGCCGGTGCCTTCGTGGAATGGTAATTGTCCGATATAATTGTGATGTTAGCGGGGAGGGGGGGGGAAAGGGGGAAGAGCCGATGTGGTTCTCCAAATAGCTGGAGAGAAATGCACAGGAAAAAACCTATACCTCTGATGGGACTGTTTAGAGGCGACAAGCAACTTGGCCAATTCACCCTAGTCATGTCGTGGTTTACAGAAACGGAGAGACTGCTGACAAGGTCAGCAAACATCACAATGCACTGCCCCCACATATTTGAGATTTTACAGTTTTTGCCGTGGGCAACAATATCTATTTCTCAAGAAGGATTGTACAATATTGAATTTTACACTTAAAAAATTGAACTTGACTCTTACGATATTAAATTTAACATTTATGA
Organism: Epimenia babai; assembly: GCA_011762755.2. Lineage (NCBI taxonomy): Eukaryota > Metazoa > Mollusca > Solenogastres > Cavibelonia > Epimeniidae > Epimenia > Epimenia babai. The sequence goes on along the minus strand of WURV02182553.1, from coordinate 3,568 downwards.
GATTCAATTGTACATTTACGATATCAAATTTCACATTTACGATATAAAATTTTTCATTTACGATATTAAATTTTACATTTACGATATTAAATTTTCCATTTACGATATTAAATTTTACATTTACAATATTATATTGTACATTTATGATATTAAATTTTACATATACGATATTATATTGTATATTTAAGATATTAAATTTTATATTTACGATATTAAATTTTCCATTTATGATATTATATTTTCCACTTAACGATATTAAATTGTACATTTACGATATTAAATTTTATATTTACCGTGTTCAATCATTTCTTATATTTTCAGTAAAGATTTTCTCTTTAGATGGGACTAGAGAAGCAGAGACCAATGAATTGGGTCAGATTGTGGTGAAGTACGTTGTCATGGTAACTCTATATAGAAAACACGTGTCATATATGGAAATACTGGTTTTGGTGAGAATTTGGTGTTTGTTGGTGACTTTTTTCTATCATTTTTTTTTAGGGTAAAAGTAGGACAATGACATGAAGAAAACGGGGGTTAATCAATTAAACATTCTTGGAACGGGATAGCTTAGTTAGAGCGGCGACGAAGGTGGGCGGACTCAAATCCCGGGCAATGCCAATCACGGTTTCCCACTTCCTGCAGTGGACTTATCCATAAATAAGTACCAGTCAAATTTATTTGTGGCAACACGAAGTAATATACACTGGGGGAGTGAATTTATGAGGGGGTTGACTGGTGATACGCCAATGTCGATGTTATTGTATCTGCGCTGAATAACTGCAATAAAAATGTCATCAGCCGTATCTGTGAGCCTTTATTGGCTGATACTTGCAGTCTATAAATGTTGTACCTTACTCTTTTTTGCATCTGCCCATAAAGATTCTTTGAAAACTGTTAATGGCAGTTATTCAGTGCAGCTACAATACCTTCGACACTAGCATCTCAGCTGTGAAGGACATCATATATATATATATATATATACACAATTAATTAAAATTAAAATATACATAAAAATATACATAATTTGACGGATCTACTTTACAAGGAGATTTGAACTGCAACCTTTCGTCTATGAGTGTAGCGCTTTTTATAAAATATTTCAATTCACACTTCGTGCAACCAACATAATTCATCCATAGCACCATATTTATATAATGGCCTCTCTGTGTTTCCAGACTGCCTCTGCCCCCAGGCGCCATGTCCACCCTGTTGGATAACGACGAAAAGTTCATCGACACCTACTTCAGCAAATTTCCCGTAAGTGTTGTCTTCACCTTCTCCCTTAGTTATCACCTCACCGTTTTATCTTCAAATCATTGCATTACATGTTATACTATACATGTTCCAGGGCTATTATGATGCCATGGACTCCGGTTACCGCGACGACGATGGGTACATTGCTGTTTTAGCGCGAATCGATGATGTCATCAATGTCGCGGGGCACAGATTATCCGCAGCTTCTTTGGAAGAGGTTTACTTTTACATCTTCTCATGTTATAATATTTCAGGGTCTTTTCCTAGTATACTTTTATCACGTAACACGTTTTATGTTAACTGTTATTATGTCCCCTTAATACTCATTTGCTGTTTGTCATTGCTAAATGTTAGATAGACAACTAAGTTTTTCAATGACTTAATGAGTTCCACGTGTTCATCAAACACAAGTTCCATGTGTTTATTTAACACAAGTTTCACATGTTCATCTTACACAAGTTCCACGTGTTTATCTAATACAAGTTCCACATGTTTATCTAACACAAGTTCCACGTGTTTATCTAACACAAGTTCCACGTGTTTATCTAACACAAGTTCCACGTGTTTATCTAACACAAGTTCCACGTGCTTATCTAACAAAAGTTCCACGTGTTTATCTAACACAAGTTCCACGTGTTTATCTAACACAAGTTTCCTGTATTCATCTAACAGAAGCTTCATGGATTCAACTAATACAAATTCCACGTATTCACGGAAAACACATTAAGTTTGTTAATCATTTTCCCGCGCAAAGAATAAGACTTGACCCCAGTGGTTAGAAGCACTCCCTTTCATGCGAGAAGTTGCGAGTTCAAAACAGCACAAACCCAGGATTTTTCCTGCGCCTCCCCCAGCGGGAAATGAGCAAGATTTTCATGCGAGAATATTGAGAAAGATTTGAAGTGATTTATTGTAAAATTTCTTAAGAGTCTAAGGGGGGGTAATACTGAAAGTGTGGCGGACATTTACTACCATTAACCCTTGGAACTCTCTTGTCAACGAATTGTATTGCTATGGTAATGTGATGTACAGTTGTCAGTGTGGTAAGGGTTAATAACGTAGCACTAATACCTCGTTTGTCTTTCCCGTTTTCGTTTCACTGGGAGCTTTGATGGGAATTTGTGTCTACCACTGTAAACAAAAGAGCAATTATACAAGGCTGAGATATATGGTTGAAAGTCACATGGCCTCACCAGCCAGTTACGTCTGATATTCGCGATGCATCTGTATCTTATCTCGAGGAGCGGGATGGCTCAGTTGCTTGATTGACAGCCGATGAACCAGAGGGTTCAAATCCTGGGTAATACCCTTGTGTTTCCTCCTTGTATCCTCGGGTAAGTTACCTCATCCCAGTTGCTGCGGCCAACTTAGCCATAAGTAAGTACCGGTGAAATTCATTTGTGGCAACACGAAAAATACTGGGGAGGCAATTTGTGAGGGTGTTGTGGGTACTCGTCATAACGCTGCCTTCTGCAATGATTTGTAAATCGTTATTAGGCAAGCTTTTCCGACTTTAAAATGCACTATATAAACGTCACTCTTGACTTGAATTTATCGCTCGTATTAATGGTGATAATCTTAAGTCCCCTTCACAATATTGCTTCCTTATACCTCAAGAAATTTGATCAAAATCCATCTCAAAAGAAATCCCTTTAAAAATTCAAGCACGAAAATCTCGCGCATTTTCCGGAAAGTACCGGAAAAATCCGTGGTTTTTACGGATTAGAATTCGTGACCTCTTGCATGAAAGTCTGCATTTCGAGCCCCATGTGACTAGCGTCGATACAGTATGGTTTATGGTTAAAGTGACGCAGGACCGAGGTTTGTCTGGTGGATTTCAGGCCGTTCTTGGGCACCAGGACGTGGCAGACGTAGCTGTGATCGGGGTAGCGGACAAGGTTAAAGGTCACATGCCGATGTGTTTTTGCGCGTTGAAAGCCCGTGAGTAACTAATGACTGTCTAATCAAAAAAGAAATGTAACAGTGATGTAATATGTAATAGTTGTAATTGCATATGCTAACTATTACATATGTAATAGTTAGCATGGTTAGTCTGTTAGAGCAGTTAACTTGCCACAGTTACGAGGCTAGGCTGAAAAGTTCATAGGCCGACCATCATATGATGCCTTTTCGAATGAGAAACATACACTCATAGGCCGTCCATCCATCCTTCAGTCCGATGTTAACATCTGTCCTTGATCATATCAAACTGCGTCCTTGATCATATTAGTTTGTGTGTCCTTGATCATATTAGTTTGTGTGTCCTTGATCATATTAGTTTGTGTGTCCTTGATCATATTAGTTTGTGTGTCCT
>WURV02182542.1:0-13124 GCA_011762755.2 Epimenia babai | reverse complement strand
TATATCGTCACGACAAGATATTTTTTTTAGATCTCGATAGATGAATTTTTAAAAATTAATTATACTGGGTATAACATAATATATGTACATGTCTGTAGACCACTCGTGCTATAATAAACATAAAGGAGGTATGGAATTTTATAAATATACACAAAATATACATATAGAAGTGCTAGGATACACACATATACCAACACATACAGCCACACATACAAGCACTCAAACACATACATACATTGATACGTATGCATACATGTTTATATGTACAGACATGTTTATACATTAACACATATATGCATATATGTACATACACATATTCACAGACATATATAGTTCTATAACATACAAGTGTGCGGCGTTCGGTTACTACGCGTATGTAACAAGCGACACACCTTGGATTATATTACACGCGAACAACCAAGACGACGACAACTGCAGGTGAGCAAAACATAACGTGGCGGCTAGTTCATTTATGAACATTATAAATAGCAGTGGTCCTAGTACAGAGCCCTGTGGAACTCTCGCTGTCATGATCTGCGATAACACCACTTACCTTTGAGAGATATCCAGAGAGATGATATAGGAGGCTCGTTGGATGGGTTGGTCGGGTCACCTGATTTAGGGAGTGGGATAATTAATGCTTGGTTCCATAGGAGTGGGAAATTTCCAAGTATTATTATTTTATTTATCAAAAAGGAGGGGGATTTAATCACATAAGACATGACATGAGTTTATACATGAATGTTGGTATGTTCCATGTCTCCTTTGTATTGTTATTTGATATTTCCTTTCCTGTAGTTGAGAATATTGTGAATCCGTTAATATTGTAATTCGGTGAGTAAATTTGAGATGTGATAGACAGTGATACCTCTTGGTTTTTTTTTACCCTATGGTACTGAAGTATTCATTGACTGTGTCGGCAATGCCCATGGTATTGGTGATACTAGTTACTAGTGTCATATGACTGAAAGCCAAGTATAAGAAATGGATATATGAATGGTAACTTTCCTTATTATTATGCGTCGAGATTATTGATAGAATTTTAGTATATAGCAAAGTTAAATTTTATTAAGCTGTTGAAAACATTACAGACCTTGTAGCTTTTATTTGAGTGTCTGCGTTCTACGTAAAATCACATACAGCAATCGCGTTAGTAATATACGTAACTAAGCGCATTTTTGTACTGCCAACGTGATTATTACGATAGAGTCGGTTTCAATGACTAGCTACTCCTCCCGTCTGTCGCAGTGCGCAAATCGTAATTTCGCGAGCGATGTATGATTTTGAAGAGCTGACGCTACGTCGTGTGTATGTTTGGTTCTGCATGGCATGAGTTTTCACCTTTGCATTAAGACGGAATTTGCAATTTTATACCTGCGTTCATCTCTCATGCAGCAAGAATTCCTGGTAATTCAGTAGTTGAAAAATTCAACAATAGCCATATCTATAAATGTAACGGTCTCTCATGCCAATAATATAGTTATTTATTGATTTTATAAGTTTATAAAGTAATGTGGCGCCGTGAACTATTGCGATCCGCCCGCCCATGTACCGCGAGTATATATTCTAACGCTATCGCTTATCCTAACCTAATCCTTATCCTAATATCGGAATTCCTAAAATAATTCATCTACTGATGTTTTTACCAGATTCATCGATTAGAAATCTGCCAACAATTCGACATAGTCGGCTCACTCTGGACATGAACAAACGCCAGATATGCACGTCGGTGCAGTCAGCCACGCGGTCGTGTATAAAGCCATACCCGGTAGCACCGGCCGTCGGTAACGGTGACGATACGCAGGATTCGACGGATGATGAAAACGCCGTGTCTGACGATGACCTTGAATTAGATTCGGAGTCCGTTTACGTGTCAAAATACGAGAGGAGCGATGCTTGTGACAGCGACGCCGATAGCGTGGAATGGTCGTCGTCTTATGCCGATGATGATGACGATGATGATGATGATGACGACGATGACCCTTGCTGTAGTGGTGAAAATAAACGCAATATGGCAAATAATGTTCACAGCAAAGTGACTGTGAGTGATGTTAAGGCTCATGAAACGGACACGGGTATGGTAAAATCTACGAAAGCTCAGACCGGAATACTGAAATATAATCCTCGTTCTAATGTAGGAGAAGCTGGAAAATTTGATATTGTGTGTGTAGATGTTGGAAGTAACGGATTAAGGGATCCTTCAGATATTTTGAACGTCGAGAAAGTGGCTGATTGTAAAGTGATCATCGACGGGATGGATATATGTGCGGGCAATGAAACTTTGCGGGATACGACGCGTGTGAAGACGACTTTGGTTCAATCGAGGTTAAAGCAGGTTCTTGTTGATAGAAAGAGTCTGCGAAATGACGGTTTTAGTCGCAATAAACCCGTGAAATCGGTTAAATTTTTTAACGACGAATGTGACGTTTCTGAAAAAATGACAAATGTTGGTTTAAAATTGGGGGAGGGTGGCACTCCGAAAGTGACTCGTGGTGCAGCGTCCATTAGTCGAGAGAATGTCATCGTGATAAGTGACAGTAGTGGAGATTCTATCTCAGATGGAGGTACAAGTAAAGGCAGACGTGTTTTATCGGATATTGACCACGTGGAAACGAAAAACTGTATAATGGCGCAAGACAAGCTAGATGATAAAGAGGTTTTGGGATCAAGTAGCAGCAAAATGTTAACTTGTGTGAAAGTTGATAGTACTAATGTTGATAGAATTAATAAATATCCATCGTTAGATCATATAGAATTGAAAGGATATGTAAAGAGTGAACCGCTGTTGAATATGGAACGGACAGTTTTACCGGGAGATGTAACCAAAATTTGTAAAAATGAGCAAGAAAATGTTTCTGATGTTATAGAAGGAAAGGAACATGGAGATCGTTGTATTCCGCCGTTTGTCACTCAGGAAAAATCCAATTCTTTGGAGTCCAAGTTGAATGATATGTCTATATCGAATATTATATTTGATGAAAGCTGCATTAAGACGTCAAGCCCGATAATTGTTCGAGATAATTGCCCGAATGTCTCCAGTTGTAGTTTTGAAATCGATGGTGAAGATTTGACGCAGGTTTTGTCGAAGTGTGTGGGAAGATTTGCGGCAGTTCCTCAGAAATGCGAGGTGGTTTGTAATTCTGAATCGAGAAGTATGGAAGATTGTTCTGCTGTGGTTCAGACTGGAGATACAACCAGTCGTGTTAACTGCCATGTTGTTAGTGTTGGGAGTTCTCGCGATCGAGGAATCGTTAACAATAGGGTTGAACCGATAGAAAATGTGGCAAGTTCGGTTACTGATACAGTACTCGGGAACAGCACACTGAAAACACTGATTGATAATGTTACGAACAAACAGTTGGAGAAACCAGACAGTGAATCTGTCGATGCTGACGGAGAGAAGAGAGGTCACGAAATGGTTCCTGGCGCCCCTTTTGGGTCATCTTATTTGAGATTAAGCAATTGTTACAGCGGTCGTGATGGCAGCGAAATTAATTTGCATTCTGTTGAGCAGCCGAACTGTGGGAGGTTACCGGTGCCGAAGGTCCAACCTGACAGGTTTAATGGGAATGGAGAAGTAGGGATACACACTAGTCTTGGGTTGAATGATGCGGTAGGCGATGGTGAAGAGAACAATACTTGTGCACCTCGAGTGTTACCGTGCATTAGTCCTCCCGTTTGTATGGAAAAGGATCGAGAAGAAGTTCGGACTAATGACGACGATAACGATGAAGAAAAAGTCATAGAAGAAACGCGGTCTTGTGATAGTGTTAAATTGAGGGAGCCGAGGACAGATTTTTGCTCAGTGGTTAGTGACAGTGGCTCTGACGCAGTAAATAACGGCGAAGTTTTTCATCTTTATCCAGAAAATAAACATAGTCCGGATTCCAACAGTTGTGATGTGGAGATAGGGTCAACGACGAATGCGGCGGCCATCTTAGATGTAAGTCAGTCCCGTAGGGCCGTTAAATATGTCATAGTGAATGGTACCGTGTCGGATTCGACCAATGCGGTTAGCGATACATCTGATGTTATTATTCCATCCGATCTGCAAGGGCGGTTACTGGATACGGCGTATAGTTGTAAAAGTCCCATAATACATTTGTGGACGAATGTGCCGCTGAACAGAAGTGCTTCGAACACCCCGGATCGGGGGCGCCAGTCGAGGGAGGATAGCTCGGAGGGTTACACGATGAGCCAGAATACCGCGATTATTAGTGATAAATGCGGAGGTGACGAAACGAGTTTAGTGGATGATTTGATTGAAGAGTTGAACGTTAGCGATAGTATCGATTTGAGTAGGACTGGGAACTGCGGTGTGGGAGAGAAAGTTGTGATGGAGGGTCATCGAGTCAATGGTGATTTTTTGGAAGGACAAACCGGGTCATTTCCATCCCGGGACAAGGATGTTTGTGGAGTGGAGAGTGTCGTGGCATCAGTAGCAAAGGAAAATTCCGTAAGTACTGAAGAAGGTATTGAAGCTGAGGTGAAGAATGTGCCCGAACAATTGCAAAATATCGAAGTTGCGAAAAATGTTGGACATGGTGATGTCTGTGATTCAAATATAAGTATTGGTTCAGCGGATTTGAAAGCCATCAGATCAGATTCTGTGGTCAATATCAAGAATGGAATACAGCCAAAGGAGGCGATACATCAAGCGGAAAATTACTGCCATGTCGCAGATGAATGTAGATTGGCAGTAGAAAAACACAATCATGGAGATGTGGAAAATACCCGAGATTGCGGTACTTTTGTTTTGAAATCTAACAAGCAAATGATTGAGGAGCATATAAATAATGATATTGAAAGTAATGAGTTATGCGAAAGAAATTGTGTCATTTTCAATAATAGTGAAGCTATAATCGTTGGAAGCTTTCATGATCCTTTGGATGTCGAGCATGATGTTTGTGAAGTGACTGTCGTAACCACGGTAACGGAGGACTGTGCTAGTGCGGATCAAGTCAAATTTGATTCGTTGGAATTTGGGTTAGGAGATGACGAATCAAATAATGCACTGAAAAAGATGGCGGCTGATACTGCTGGTTATGGTAGACGAGACTCTCCTGTGGAGAAGTCTTGTTTGAGGACAGACTCGCCTTCCAGGCTTTTACTGACTGAATGTAGTAACGAGGAGGGTCATACACCCAGTAGAACAAGTTCCAAAAGTACAGCGGAGCGACGTAAGAGAGAAGATAAAGGTGAACATAAGAAAAACAAATCATTAGATGCAAAGTCAGTTGCCACAGTAAAAGAAGGCGGATTTAACAAGAAACGTGCAAGAAATGGGGAGGAAAATATGGCTCTTCAGTCCGGAAATATTAACATTGGAGTTGATGTTGCTGAAAGTGTGAGAGACGGGGATGTTCATCCTCAAGGGAGGGAGAGAGTCAAAGTCGGAGAAATTGCGGAAAATTCCCACAATATCAAAAGGGCTAAAACATCGTGTATGGAAGCTGATGGAGACCTTAAGAAATCTATTAGAATACGAAGCAAGATTAGTAAGAATGGGGGTAGGACACCGCGAAGTGCGGATGAAAAAGACACAAAGAAATCCACAGAAACACGCTGCAGGGTTCGTAAAACCAGGGGTGAGATATCCCCATGTAGAGATGCAGTGGACCTCGAGAAATCCACTAAAGTACGTAGCAAAATAAAGAAGAATGGAGGTAAGCCATCGCTAAGTGCAGATGGAGTCGTTCTAAAGAAAGCCAAAGACGATGGCGACGACATCGGCAAGAAAGTACGAAAGAAAGAAACCAGGATGGGCATTGAAGGGTCACCACCACGGTTTTGTGTAGCTGCAAACACGGGTCAGGTTTGTGGACAAGTGCAGGAAGAGAGCGTGGATTTGTACAGTGACTTGATCGGATCCTCTGGGGAGCCTCCAACATCCGCTTGCAAGGTATATGCTCATTAGTGTTGTAACGAGTACTGATACTGATAATACTGATACCCGAGTACTCGTGTCAACACTAATGCTCATGCTAGATCATGTCAAGTAAGTTTGCGAGTAATGGGCAACTTTTTTGCGAAAAAGAATGCAAGATTGCTTTATCTTTTCAATTCCAAATTACAGTAGTTTTAGGCTAGCTTTTTGTAATCACACATCATTACCTCCAACCATTTTATGTAGACGCCAGTGTACCATGTCTTTGGACCAGTATATTTTTGCATCAATGCATTATTGTTAAACTCCACTATAGACTCCTGTGTATTTTACACATACACATTGAAGTCCCATCAGAGGTATAGGCTTTTTCTCTGTGCATTTCATCCAGCGCGATTCGAAGAACCACATGGGTACCCTCATTCACATCACTTGCATCTTAAACAGCGATCTCCAGTTTTTACACACCAATGTACCGTGTCATATACCAATGTACCATTCAATTATACCAGTGGACCATCTCATACACCGTGTCATATACCAATGTACCATTCAATTATACCAGTGGACCATCTCATACACCGTGTCATTCTATACGCCACCGTACTGTGGTGTAAACCAGTGTATCGCTACAATGTACACTGGTGTACAGCATTTTTATGTAACAATATTTTAAATCCCTACATTACCGCAGTGCATATAACTTCATGGCTTTACTCAACCTGTTTCATCATGGCTCTCATTTGCGCACTTTTCCCTCAGGCCCAACGAGCTGATTCTTCATTCGACCTCTTGAACGAATTCATGACCCCAGCTACGGAAACGACGCCCACATCTCCGAATCCAACGATAATTTCACCTTGTTTTAAGACAAGCGCTACAAGTGACATCCCACCGATTTCGCACGAGGTAACCCTCTCACTCGAAAGTATGAAATATTTCCCATTTAATGCTGAAGATGAAAAAGGAACTAGATTTTTAGTCTGGCTCACATGTTATTTGTTCATTACTGTTCTTAACGGATATTTTATCAAATTTAAAAGATAAAGATTACATATACCGCTGCCGGCTTGTGTCGACTAGATATTCAGCCAAACTCCGCATCCAGTCGTAATCAGATTCCTGCAGCATCAGATCGCTCTGATTGGCTACCGCCTCCTACAAATTTTCCACCCTAGATAATATTCCCTTGAATGAACGGAAAAAATTTATTTGGCACTTTCGTTTCGTTTTTTTCAGCATGAAGAAAGCGTCGGCCTGGACCTTTACTCGGATCTATTGACCCATGACCTTCAGGAGAAACAGACGTCACTCCAGCAGGTTCGGACTTGTCTTTTATAGAGCGGCTTGCTCCAGTAGATAATAGTAAGCTAAAAATTGGTATTTCGTGGCCCTGTAGAATGCTAACCTATGTGATTAACACGACCACCAATTAGCCTCAGATATAAGGTGTGGGGGGTGGGGAAACACCGAAGTGAAAGACCAAACGAATCTCGGCAGGCAGTTGACCTCTGTCCACTAACTCACTACCAGTGTTAAAGGCCTATTGATAGCCAACATATGTCACACATTGCGCTGAGTCTGTGGTAGTTGATTATTTACAATGAGATGACGACAGGTAAGCAACATGGAGACCATCAAAAGAGCCTCTGAAACACAGCCGCGTTAGAGGGAAGCAGTCAGTACATAACCACACTGTAAAGACCACCCAGACTGGGTGCTCTGACTGCTATTCCAACGATCCAACCAAAGTCCAACACTTTTTTATGAAGGGTTTCTTTTCCTTTTCACATCGCAGTGTGCCAGCATTGGCCTTCGATTGACAGGATTTTCATTACTTATATAAAAAAGACACGTCATATTTACATTTACATCAATTGATCATTTCTGTACGATTTATATTTCACAAGTCATTAGGCATAATGAAGTAGATTGATTTCATTCGTGATTTCTATTTTCGATATCATGCTACAGATTTAACAGATGGTAAGATTCCGGAGATGTCGATATTAGATATATTAGACGTAGAGATGTGAGATGCCAGTAGTAGAATGTCATTTCTGGGTTCCTCAATCTAATTCACTTTTATTTTATTTGATTATTTCACTGATGTATTTGTTTTTTGAGATACAATACAAAACCCTCTACAGATGCGCGACGAACTACGCGTTGCTAGGCAACAGGTTGCCGATTTGACGTCGCGCGTCACGGCATTGATGGACAGCGAGAAGTGCCTCCACGAGAAGAACACATCTCTACAGACCGCCAATGACGTTCTCAAACGCAACATTTCGTCGCTGTATAAGACGGCCCGCCAAGAAATCGTGCGGAAAGACGTAGAAATCGAGCGTTTAACTGGCCTCAGGTATGACTTAACCCTTCACACTCCATTGTCACAGAATTGTATCGCCGTGGTAATGTGATATACGGATGTCAGTGTGATAACGGTTAAGTAATGTGGTTTAAGAAGTAAATTGAAATGTATTTTTTACTCTCAAAAGACTTTTATACACTACGCTTCAAAGCTGCTGTATAGTTCGTCAAAATGACGGTTCACATCGAGTCATTGGTGAAGGTAGCTCAGGGCGTGGCATTAGGAAGCCCCTCATAGATGTACCCACCCCAGTTCTTATTAATTCGTGTAGCTGCTAATAATTTTTACTCCTTATAGTTATAGCCAAGTCAAACAGAGCAACTGGGATAAAATAACTTTCCTATAGATACAACGGCAAACAAGTGGTATTGCTTAGGATTCGAACCCTCCGTCTTCTGCTTCATAGGACGGTGCTATGCCAATTGAGCTATCTTGTTTTCAAGTAAACTGTCAAACTCCATTTAAGTTTGAGGGGTAGCTCTTTTTTGGGATTATTAATGTGGAGGTGGAGGTGTTGAAGTTTGGGTTATACCAATGCAATCTTTACATTCTAACCATTGGTTTCATGGAAAGTGTGTTTACCAGCTCTGCTAATAAGTACACTTTAAACAAATAAATTTCTTTTCAGAAAATGGTTTAGTTCAGTTGTTTGAGTTTCGACATACAAATCAACAGGTAGCAGCCCTAACAGCCAACGGATGTGTTGTGAGAACCGCTGCTCCATCTAGGATTCTTTAACTTGGTTGAATTATGTATACATTTCAGTGAACACCTTCGTAGATGCTTGTCCAGACCCAGATCCAGACCCCGACACTTCACGTCCCATCAACAGCACCCTAGCCCACTACGTCCACCGAGTCCCCCTTATCCCCCACCCCCAACGCCTCCATATGAGAAGACGAACCACATTGATGATCGAGCGGAACAGGCCAGAGTTACTCCTGATTCCGATCGAATCAATCAGCAGGACGATGAACGCGATGTGATCCGTTCGCGGATTAGTGTAACGAAGCGACGTCCTTTAGAGCGCGAAAATCCAAAACGCCGCAAATTATTTTCTCCGCGTAAATTTCAGTCACGAGCATCAGTTGATAACAAGTTTCGTCAGGATACCGGTGAGCGGTCGTCATGGAGATCCCGGAGAGAAAACCACCGGAGTAAAGAAAGACGGAAAGAAGAGCCGCGAGAGACGGATGACAACGGGGAGTTGAGTTCAGGGAGAGATTCAGTGTCTCGGATGTGTAAGAGTGAGGAGTTCGAGGAAACTCTTTCACGCGAACGGAATTTCGGAAGAAGTATTGGAGATGGACTGAGAGAACGAGGCGAAGAAAATTTGAATGCTGATATAATGAAGAGATATACAGGAAGTAGCAGCACAGAGGAACTCGTAGATGGTGGCCAGGGTAAAAGGTATTGGCGTGGTGAGCGAAATGTCCCAGGGAGAGAGGTTAGTGACGAATCTTGTGAAGTGACTCAATTCAGGGAGGTTGATCGGGGTCGTTGGAGAGTTGGTGGTCCGTCTCGAAAGAGGAAATATAGTTCAGGAAGTAGTCCGGTTGTTTCGGGACTGCTGAATTCTGTGCCTGTGAAGGAGGCGAAAGTAAAAAAGAGGGTCTGTGTTGGAGCGGAGCGCAATGGACGGGAGACCGGCGCCTGCCGAGGTGGTGAAAAAAGACGAAGAATTACGGCTGATAGACGTGGATCATATGATGGTCCAGAGGTAGGAGTCCAGAAAGAGGACAGGGTGTCTGGGGTAAATAGTTGTTCGGCTCCACACGGCTCTGGTAAAGATTTCAGAGATATTGCCGCGAGATCTGATGGATGCGTGGATTTAGGTGGCAATAAATGTGAAGGAAGATACAAAAATCGCATTCGTGTCATTCCACGAGATGGTGAGGCCAGACTGCACAGTTCTACAGACTGTAAATCTGAGAAGAGTGTTGATAGTGAGGTAGAGTCCAGTAAATGTCGGGAGAAGCATACTGTGTATAGTGTAGAGAGAAAGTCAGTTAAAGCTTGTAGCACTGCTTCTGTCGGGGCAGCTGGTCGATCGGGAGGACAAAATGAACGATTATTCGAGAATCCTTCTTTCAATGAAGGATTGCTGCAAAATGAATGTCGCGATCAAAAATTTAATACTAAATCCGATTGCTTAGCTGATTGGAATCATACAAAGTCTTCTTCAGAATGTACGGCAGAAACAGTGAGTACAGATCGTCATCGAGACAGTCGTAATGTCGTGACAGAGAAAGGAAATTCAAATGTAGGGGGGAACCGTCCTGATTCAGTAGCAAAAGTGGGAAAGTTTGTGCAAAATGAGAAAAAGCCGAGTAAGTTTCAGGACAGTTGGGCCATGACGAGTTATTCCCAGCGAATGGCCAAGAAATTATCGGATGAGAAAGCAGCGTCTGTGAAGGCATTACGTTGTAGCGAATTGGAGTCAGTTTCGGTTGAGAGGGCAGAGACGAATGGTTTGGTGAAACTGAACACATCACAGACATCTGAAGGTTCGGGTCGCGTTATGGACAATGCTGAAATCAATGGTGAATTAGCAGCTACAGACAAAGGTAGTGTGGATGATTGTGGAAAAGCAAAAGCTGATACCGAATCGGGAACTCAAATTCATCCTCCATCTATAAGTAGGTCATCGTATCGAGCTAAGTCGACTGAACGTTCAAAGTTGAGCCAAAACGACGTTGAAGAAGCAGCGGTGAGGACTGAAGGATGGAATGCAGACGATGTTCTGTCCGGGGGTAATGAAACGTCAATAATTCTTGCCACTAATGATCAGAATTGTTCAAGAAAAGTGTCTGACTTTAGAAACAATACGAACGATACGAATGAATGTAAGGCGCTCCACAGGAAGGCCCCGTTGTGTGATAGTGATGATGTATTTATTAATGGGGAAGGTAGAGACGATAAGGCTATGGGTAAAGGGAGGGTGGATAAAAGGATTAGCGGTCGGGATTCAAAGTTGGTTGTTGAAGGAAGTGGTAGGAGAGAAAGGCTGGGTCAAACGAAAATAAGAAATGGGAGCAGCGAGAATAAACACGCTGATAGAAGAGAGAGTAGGGTGAAGGTCGATTCAGATGCTAGGTTGTATAAAAACAGGAATCGAACAAGGACAGAGGAAGGTCAAGATAAGAAAGATGTACGCGGTGTTGGTCGGACTGTCGTTGAGGAGTATCCAAGAGAAAGGGTATCTGTGAAAGCTTCAACTGGCCTGTATACATCAGACAAGTGCCGGAAAAAGACATCTGGTCAATTTAAGACATCGAAATTGGTTAAAAACCAAATTAATGACGCGGAAGAAGGCGAGATAACGAGTGATTCGGACACTGAAGAGATGGGAAAATTCCAAAGAGACAACGGATGTGAGAGAAATAGATCTCAAGAGCATACACGCAGCGGGAAACGCCATGAACATCGTTATCGTTCTGATAAACACAGGTGATGCCCGGTCTTCATAATATTTATAGGCATAAATTGTTATTTCTTAATGTTGTTATGTTTCAAACAATAAAATTAATACCACTGAGTCTTGGTTGTTAAAATGTTGATGGTTAAAATGTTCTTTTTATTATTTATGAAACGATGCAAAGAGCGGCGTTGTAACGATTTGCGTGTTTATAGCATGAGGGGGATAATCATCGCAAATTGGTCACCTATTATCATGAAAGTGGTTTCCGCTCTGCTTAATTTTGTTGACAACTCGCTAACATATAAGCGTCACGGGAACCTTGTTCCTATCAGCATCTTAAAGACCGCCACGTCGGACGATGGGGCCAGAACAAGGAATCGTCAAAGAATTTTTTTAAACTCGACGACAATTCTGTAGCTGCTAGAAACTGCTTCTCCGCGTATCTCGCGTTATGAAATTCCTTTATAGCTTACTGAATGAAAAAATGGCCATTCAACATAATTCTTTCACTTCGAACTTAGGAGGATGTCATAGTTACCGGCAAGCAAAATTTAAATTAAATGTAAAGTTAATAACAATAAAAGAGGAAATGTTGGTTTAGGTGCTACTTTTATATTGATAGTAGTGAATGCCTGTCGTACTTGCAGTTTTGCATAGAAAAGTCTATCTAAAATTCTACCATAACCAACTGAAAATCTATTTAGATAATTTAGCGGGAAAATCTTGTTCGGTTTCTTTAGTGGTAGTTAAGCGCTAAGAAGTTACCGGTTATTGCGGATTCACAAGACGAGTTTTTCCTGCGAAAGGTCGCGTTTCCAGCCACTGAACCGCGCGTGCCATGTAAATGAGTACAAGAAATTAAAGTAACTACAAATGTATGGTAGTCTGAGAGAAACGTCTTTTCTTGGTTAATGTCCGGTAATGTGTGGAATTAAACACATCGGGCATGGTGTATACCGTTAGGTGTGATGTCCAGTCGCTTCATCCGTTCTTTTTAATTCTCTTACGTCACACATAAAACAATGTACAGAGCTAAATACCTTTGAATCCAAACTTAAAAACTTAATTATCGTATTTTTTGTGTGATATTTAACATAGTTTTACAGCGTTAATATATGTCTGATACCGTCCCACTATCCGATCTGTGCCGTTATATTTTTTGTTATCTGTGATCTTACTATAAATGTCTTATTTTATTTTCGATTTATTTATGGTATACCGAGTTCGATTTTGAACTGTATTCCTGGTATTTCTAGTTAATCATAGTAACCGTAAATTTGTAGTGTCTTTGATAGGCATGTGTTAAAAGGGCACTATAAATCAATAAAATTTCATTTCAATTCATATATCGATGTTAGGCGTATATTATAAATACGAAAATACAAAGGTAACACCTTGTTGACTAACTGTATAAGGATTAACACAAGCTTTCGTATATCAAG